>JAMYHI010000206.1:0-35173 GCA_025531525.1 Pichia sp. P7020A
TCGGAAGGTTCAAATGTAAGTTCAAGTTCTCGCCTTTGTTTTTAACCTTATCAATACTGGAATTACTGTTATTATTATCCCTTTGATTCTCATCCATTTGGATAGCCTTACGGAAATCATTATTGAAGTTTGTAAATGGTGAAAACACTCGATCACCCTCAGTCTTTGGTGAAATGAAAGCAAAACCAGGATCATCCTCATCATCATCATCTTCATCGTCGTCGTCGTCGTCATCGTCATCTCCGTCGCTATCAGGTCTATACTGTCTACCCGAATACTGCTCCTCGTACTCCTCATCGTCGCCTTCGTCATTAATGTCACCAGAGGGGTACAAATCATCAACTGTGGCAGTCTTCTTCTTGGGAGCTCTCCTCTCTTTGAAAATGTCATCATCATCATCTTCTAGTTTCACCTTTTGCAGAGTATGACTCAAATCAGCAGCTGCATGCTTACCATAATTCAACTTTTCAGAATCGGGAATTTCAGAATACTTGGTATAAATGTTGACAACTTGAGGAGAGGGTGAGTTATTGGCAAAAGCAGTTGCGTTCTGAGGCGTTGAGTTGTGTTCTGATCTCTCAGGTGAACCGAGAGAGTCATTGCTGAGCTGGATGGTTGGGTTGACATTTTGGTTAGATGGCTGCTGGTATTGATGGTGCTGTTGGGCTTGTTGTGGTTGACCTTGCAGAGGATGTGGATTATGATGATGGTGATGGTGATGGTGATGGTGTTGAGCCGATCTAGATTTCACGTTGCCAGTGCTATTGTTACTGTGAGAGTCTGCAAGCTCCAATCTGGAAGCACTTGCACTGACACTTGGGTTTATTGTATTCTCCTCACTTGAAGACATCTGGTGGATACTTCTAGCATGGGGGCTATTCTCTAAATATCTATTAGCTTCTGGTTTGTTAATGAAGAATCTGATCTTCCCATCAGCCATATCCTTTGAAGAGTTCAACATATCGACGGCACCATTGACACCATCCTCTGATCCACAACCAGTGTAACCTCTATCGAGTTTTGATTTCAAGAATTTTTTAATGTTTGCATTCCATTCATTCTGATCCCAATCGATTGAACCCAAATTATCTGCCATTGGTAATAAGTCATCCACTTCTAAATAGTGAACTTTTGGTAATACGGGTAAACCAAATAAGAGAGAGTCTATATCTGTTTTGTCTGCATTTAGACGAGTAGGTCTACCATATAAGTTGAAAGAATCCATAAGTGGGATAAGAAATCTAATGAGCGTGTCGTAACCGGGCACCGATGTATGTTGCTCTGGCATGAGGAAAATGGAACATGATTTTGAGCTCTCCTTCTGATCGAATTGGATGGCACCATCCAGTTTGATGAGTGTACTTTTGTCAATTATTGTATAGTTCCTCGGATATAATGCATAAACGGAGGAAATTGAAGTAATTTTGGCCATTAATAATTTCTTAGACATTTTCTCATTCTCGTAGAAATAAATGAACCCATGTTTAAAACCTTTTCTCGATTTCTTCGAAGGTTCAATGACGGCAAAGCATCTCTTCCATGGCATACCAGCGCCAAATCTGACACTCACCCAATCCTCGTAATTGAATTTCTTCTCAGATAGAATGACTCTGATATCAGAGAGTAATGCACCTCTTGAACTTAATAAGGATGCCGTATACGCCTCTTGTAATGATTTGAATTCGAATGATGCCAATCTGAAAGCACAGGACCAGCCATGAAATTCCTCCTTCGTTGGGAATTGTAAAAGAAATCTATTTTTCAGAGTAGTAGACAAGACAATGACGTTCTCAATGGAACCATTAGCAGATGGTAATTTAAGACACGGTTTAAATGTACCATCTGAGAAGTTGATGTAAGAGGGTTTGTTATCACCGAGTACAATGGATCCGGATGATTCTAGTTGATCGGAGTCCCAATATGCTAACTCATTACCTATCATGATACCATAAACTTCGAGCCATTTCCTATCTGAGGGGGAACCATCAGAATCGAGGTCTTTCAAGAGCATGAAGACACCCTCTTGGTACTTTCTATGAGATTGTGCAGACAATAACGAAACAATGGGTGCTAGTTCAGGACTGAGTTTCCCTGATGACTCTGCAGTGACGGCATTCAGTGATGAAGATGGTGAAGTGGGTACGTCTAAAGACTTGGGGGAGCCAGGAGCTGTAAAGGATCTTTTTGGCTTTTCATAGTCCGAGTCCGAGTCCTTAGATTTGGAGAATGCTCTCAGTTTCTGCATTTCGTCGTGTAGGATTTGTATTGAAATGTGGAAGATTGAAAGTGGTGCAGTTTAATTGATAAGCGTGGCCAGTTCGGGAACAACAGCACTTGTTTAGTGTATTTAGTGGGGTTGCGTGTGGAAGGGAATCAGGTGCGGAAACAGAAGCAGAAGCAAAGGGCGGTACGCGTGAGTTGGGGGATTGTGCAGGGGGGGCTTGTTTTCTATAGATGCTAAACAGGAGACTCTAGCAGCTGGCGACGGGTGTGTGTACCAGCTAGAGCTAGAGCAGAGCAGCATCAGCGGCTGAGTTGTGTATATTGCCGCCGTGAGCATTGAAAGTTGGACGAAACGAAACGCGACAGAAACTGACAAATGACAAATGGCAAATGGCATTTGCTACCGCTACAGCTACAGCTAGAGTCAGTTCAGCTGCGTCTTGCGGGCGCCTATCTCAGCACTGGACGGCAGCCGCAACGGCACCCCCGCCAGCAGGCTCTCCAGGCTCGCCATGCTTGTGAAAGCGCCCACGGCGGCAAGCGACGCAGGTGGGAACGACGTGGCAGCACTGGCGGGCGCTGGCGATGGCGATGTGACGTGGTGGAACACGCGGGCAGTAGGCGTGCAAGCCACATCGGTGGCTTTCTCACCGTCCATCTGCTGCTGCTTTTGCTGTTGCTGTAACACTCTCATCCGATCAAAGTACCACACAACGGCCCAGCCGATGGCAATGAACAGCACTAGCAAAGGAATGATGATGGCAGCTGCGAGCTGGCTACCAGGAAGACCGTGCGCATGCACAGTCACTGGTGCCACTGGTGCCACTGGTGCCAATGTTGCAGTAGATGTAGATGTAGATGTACTTGTAGCAGCAACTAACGCTCTTCTATGCAAAGTCGGTGCAAAGTCATAGTACATCGTGCTAGTAGTGGTGATGGTGATGGTGCTTGTGGTGGTAATGTCCTCGTATGCTACCTCGTAACCGCTGGTATCAGTTTGAATGACGACATCGTTAAGCACTAGATTGAGACCCATTTCTTTTAGATAGCTGCGCTTGTCTTTGTACAAACACTTAACACTCTCTTCATCACTATTGTAACCTTATCCATTGCTCTGATACTTCGATGTAAGGTACGGTATTTACCGGGCTTTTATAAAGTGCTGATGATGATGGGTCCATGACATGAAACTCCGGTGAAAAGTCGCAACTCCGGCACCATCGTTTCATCTTTAATTTTCACTTAACGAGACGCCTACACCCTACACCCCCCAAAAAAATCACAGAGCATGGATATCTATCGGTAGTGGATTATACAGTATGTATGACGTATCTCAATGGTAACATACAGGCGTCATCCTGTACAAATGTGGGGCCACACATCCATTCATTTAATTATTTTCTGAGAGCACTACACCACGCACTTTGTTCTAAAAGCTTATATGTTTCCTAAATAGTTACACAATATTCTATTCTTCGTCTGTGACTTTTTGAAAAATGCATGCGGTTTAATGGTGTCCTGTATGGCAACATTGAATAGCATCTTCAAAGACGCGTCAGCTTTCTCACCTTCTCCGATATCATTACCGTTCATACCTCGTAACATGGCAATGACACCAGCACTGATCCCAGCACTGAGAGACGATCCGCTCTTGATACTCGTCATTTCAGCAATGTCGGTTTCCTTCCCATTTTTATACCTGTGATTAAGAGTGAAGACATTAACGCCATCGGCAAAAATATCCACACAGCGTCCATAATTCGTGAATGAGGAGATAGTATCAGTCGTGGAATCAATGGATCCAACGGTAATCACACTGGTGCACAAAGCTGGTGAATATTTGCATGCATCGTCGTTATAATTCCCAGCAGGTGCAACAATAGTAAAGTTGAACCTAGAATGTAGTTCATGTAGTACGCCATTCAACAGCACGGATTTCTCCGTTATGAATGGTAACACCATCACGCCCGGTCTCTCATTCAGAGAGATTTCGCTCAATATCTTGATTAAGGTACTCATCCTCCCCATTCCAGCAGCATCCAAAAGCCGATAGCCAATAATATTGCAATTTTTGCATGAACCAAGAAGTTGGGAGCCAATAACACTGGCAACTGCTGTCCCGTGGCCGTTGGGATCATCCTCACCACCGATAGAGGTGAGCTTAGATATCCTATTTATTGCACGACCATTGAAATCTGGATGTTTACAATTGATCCCTGTGTCTAAAATGTAAACACTGACAGGGTCTGTGAGGTGGAACGTGTAATCCATCGTCTGTTTTCTCATAATCTTAGCGGCTTGTGAGATCCTTGCAAGATGTCTTGGTGCAAAATGCTGATGAACGGTGTTAGCTCTACCTTTGCTTTCTATATCCGCTATCCTTAACACACTATCCATGTTGATGGATTTTATAGAAGTGTCAAAATACATGGACTTGAGAAAATCTGTGTTCATATCACCAATGATGACAGTTGTATTGCCTATCCTGATATACTCAACTGTAACCGACTTGAGAAAGTTCTCGTATTTAGTTTTGAACTCAGCAAGCTCAAAATCAGGCGAAGGCTGGATAAGCATTAACTCGCATTTCACAAATATGCATATCAATAATATTGAGAGTACCGTGAGGAGGATCATGTTGTATAGTTCGTCGGTTGGTTGTTGGCAATGAACATGAGAATGGCATAGAGTGTGGGGTGCAGTGACATGTTTCACTTTGACGGAGCTCCCCGTTCTCTGGGGAATTTTCTTAAGCATGGAAAGCCGGTGCCCTCTTCGGGGTTTATTCTCCAAGACTCTTCTTTAGAATATGTGCTACCTACCAGTGTTATCAATCATATTGTCGATGTCCTCCCCTTCGAGTGCTGACCAATACATGTCGGCGGTCATAAACTCATCTGGTTCAGCTTGAATGGAGGTGGTCAACAAGTCAGGGATACTGAGGCGTCGTTGGTATGACACGTTTGGTTGTGCTTGGTTCCTTTGGTCACCCGATCTCGGAGATACCGAAGTCGTGATGGGTGACGAGAAATGTTCCTCTTTTACACGTTCCACTGGAGTACCTTCCAATTCTGGTGATGAACTTGAAGCCGCTGAGGCAGATACGGATAAAGGTGTCGATTCTGAAGCTAAATCTGACTTATTAGCACCTTCCTTTTGCATTTTTTGGATCTTCATCCTTTCTTTTTTGGCAAGATACTTTCTCCTTCGTTTTTCCACTTCATCAAGCTCGTAAACTCTGTATTTTGCTAGGTAGATTCTGAGAACTTCGGCATAGTTCTCAAATCCGAGGGAATAGAAAGAGTAGAGGATATCTTCACCATTTAAAGTTTTCCTCTTTTCGATAGAGCATTTTTCTGCGCCTTGTGATGTGATAAAGGATATGAATTCGGAGACGCATTCTTGCATGCATTCCTTTGCCTCTTTGGAGATTTTTGCATTGGCCGGTAAACATCCGCGCATCACTCTCTCCACGTTGGCAATGGGTAGCCATCTATCTTGTTCTCTGAGTTCGAAAGATTCAATGTAGCCACTTTCCTTCGACATGATTTATTGTGGAAGGGTCTATCAATGAGCCTTTATCCTGTTGTTCAATCTACGTAATTGCAGAAGTAACTTTTTTGAGAAGAAAAGAGGGTCCAATATCCTATATATGCAACTGTGACACTATGCGTTGAACTAGAGGAAACGCCCAAGGCCTTAGGGTATATATTAAAAATCTGGTGAGGGTGTGAGCGCTGTCAACGAATGTGTTTGATTGTGTGAATCTCCGATTTAGGACGGATTGGGTAATTTTGATGTATTGTTCAGATCCCGAATTGTACTAATGTAGTAATTGTGTAATTTAAGCCTCGAGGATTATTAGATGATGTAATTACTGTGAATGGCGTTACGGTTCAAGCTGAATTGGTTGGAAATGAACTGGACAGGACTGAACTGAACTGTTAGGAAGTAGTACTAACTCGATATTATAAGTGAGATATGTATTGGAAAGAGACAGAGGAGACGTTGAACCGGCTTTGCTCGATGATGAAATCAAGGTCAAGGTTGAAGGTGAAGTTGCGATTGCAGTTTTAGTTCGGGGCCCTTAATACGCGTTTTCCGGTCCGTAAATTTGCGGTCACTCATGTACATGGGGCTCACTTAAAGCTAAGTTTAGAGAGTTCTAGAGAGTATGCAGGCGATATAGGTGCCGTTCATTGTCCGTATTGCGTGTTCCCCGAGTTTGTTGCTGGTTGATTGCTGGTTTGATACATGGCCGGTATCGGCTTCGGCCTGTCAATGTCGGTGATATCGGTCCTCTCGATATTGAAACAGCCAGCAGCCAACACTACCCCAATAAGCTGGTTAGCAATTTCTATTGTACGGCACCCCGCGGGGCGCGCGGCTGTTTTGAAGAAATTTTAATTTATGGAGAGAATTGGGAATTTTCGCATTTCCGCAATTTTTCCCGATTTCGATTTTCGCTTTATTGCTATTTTATTTTCAAACGCTCATCGCTCATCTCTCAAATTTCTCCGGCCAGCCCCGGGACCCGGAAACCGCCAAGAGGCTTTCAGCTCATCTCGGGGGTCCTCAATTAACGGCCGTCATGATTTTCAGGCGATCCATCGCGAGAGCCGGTAGCAGATCCACACTGGCCCAATGCGGAAGTATTTGTGGGGTATGTTTCAAGTTACGCTCGCAAACGGGGCGTGCAAGCAATCTATCGTTGACAGTCCTATAAAGGTTGCTGATTGGAGTGTCACATGCATATAAGAGGAGTAAAGTGCATAGGTTCAGAGTTGACTCAGGGATGGCAGAGGCAGAAGTGATGGACATCACTTCTTGAAAGAACTCAGGCATTTGCTGCGCTTAAAGCACTCGTTATGTATAAGGCCCACAAAAAATATACAGCAAATAAAAACCCTGGATTACCGCCCATCAACTTAACATGAGGATACCATTGGTAAATACGCTGGCTGAATATGGCTGATGTCTATCTAATATCTACCATCAAACTACGTAGTGTTCAATCGCATGCGCTACCGACACGTTTTCATGAATTGTTTTAATGCTGTTCAAAAAATTGTTGATTTTGAATTTGCTTATATATCCGAAATCTCTACGATCTACTCATGCAAATACATAAACAAATTCATGAGTCATAAAAAAGTCTTAGAACACATGTATTGTTTACTTTGCTTCTCGAAAACTATAGTTCCAACCTGTTATAATGATTTCAATGTTTATAACTGGCTGGTAATTTTGTAAAAGATGGAAAAATAGGTCCCGCGAGTTATAATCATGCACATGCGTGCGCACGCAGCCGGATTAATTACAAAATTGTACAAATTACAACTGCAAATGATCCGCCCTGAAGATCCATTTTTCGTACATACTAGCGAAAGTTTTGAGGGGTTTCTTGCAATTTACCAAGCCTACTTCGGACATTAGATAAACACATTGGATGGGGCCGGCTCTAGTATTGTCATTGTACGATATGCACATACCGGGGTAATTGGTAAAAAGATTGTGTAGAACGTGTGGCCCGTTTCGCATTCGGATATGTATCCAGATGTAAACCGATGCAGATAAGTTTCATATATATCGAAATACAGTTTGTGGACTTTGAGACGTTGAGACACTGGGAAGCTGGGACGCTGTAACGTTGCACACATGTTATACAGGTGAAAACCGTTATATATTACGAACTCTCCAAAACAAAACATCAAAATGTTCCATAATGACCAATCAATAGAGTTGCGTAGATACAGTTTGAACTTATGTTTGCGCGAGCGCTGGTCATTATATAATTAATTGTTCACCACACTCATGCACATGTGCACGCAGGAATTTACATGTGTTTACCTTTTCGACCCAGGTACGCATGCGTGTACACCGCTAGGGTTTATAGACCGAGATGTTTTGCTCTAATTGGATAACGGTTTTCCGCAAAAATTGGGCATTGGCCCGTTCTTTCATGCATAGATATGCGTAATACTCTAGATATGAATCATGATTGTTTGGCATAAGGTTGGGCTGCTGGAGAGCTACTCGTGGTGATCGTCCTAAGTGCATAAAACGCGGACATCGCTAGCTGGGGGCCTAGAGTGCTTACACGTGTATATAAGTGCAATACCACTGAATTATTTCGAGCTGGGACATGTACTTGTGTTATGATATAGTACGTGGCTTGTATACAATACATGTTTCAGTCTCTAGAATCTTCATCTCTGTAATATTTAAGGTATACGGTGCTTAATTTTGAGAAAGTGGGCAGATATGTTATCAATTTCCCATTGCAAATTATTGACTCGAGCAGAATCCCCATACATATATTATATTTTGTAGGTGTATAAGAGTCGATATATTGTATGTAGATGCGCTCTGTTATATAATTCACACCCATGTGCAGGTGTACGCAACAGCTGCTTGATATTATACTACTTCGAGACGATAAAATGCTGCAAGAGAAGCCACGCGCTGCTCAGGAACATTCGCCTAACGGCGGTACAAATTGGTACCCGTTTCGCGGTTATAGATCAGCTGCTTCCGCTTTGGGCAACACTCTTGCCGCTTTTGGAAAGCGTACCCCACCCAATGAGGGAATTTGAAATTTTCATTCAATTAGTTTGCAATTCGTGCGGACGTTCTGGACACTTTCGAGAGGCAAATAGTTTAACGTCCTCCTAAGTTGTGGTAGGTACAACTTTGAGTATATAGCAACGTGCATACAAACACGTTAAGTAAATTGCAAGATATACATGTGCCATTGCGCCAGGAACGTATATTTAAGCTGTCTAGCTGGTATATTTAAGCTGTTCTCCATGATCGCTGCTGAGCGCAGTTTAACTTTGAGAATAGTGCATGGAAACGGCCACGTGAAAATACATTTAAATTATAATATCGTCCAGTCTCTTTTAACGATTTGCGCCTACCGCAGCCGCTTTCTAGAATTTGAGGGAGAACCTATATATGTTTGTACGGCTACCTCAAATGATGGGGGTGCTTACAGTTTTATACGTTGATGTACACCATGGATCCCTTGCTAGGACATGAACCCATAAGGAGAGAGCTAGAGGGCGAGCAGCCACGCGTATATATCTAAGAAGCCGGCTCGAGAAGTCACCCCCTGTGCGAGACGCGACGCGACGCGTTTCTCCAGCGGATACGCCAAATGGAAGCCATACCTAGCGCGCTCTTCTACCGGAAACGGAAAAACATCAACAACGCGCCGCGCACAATGGCCGTTTGCTGCCAGCAATTGAAGCTGTCGCCCCATCTTGCTCTTTAATATGCGTGCGGCGGCAACGTTATACAACGTACTGGGGCAGACGCGTACACCCAAAGCGACTCCTTAACAGGCGATCACGAAGAGTAAGCCCGGGTGCGAGTCTGCATGCCGCTTTTCCAGGTTCGAATTATGCTAACTAGTTAGCCGTGCCCGCGTCTAATGGCGATGCAGTGGTCGCTCTGCTCTCTCGTGCAGGTTACACAGTTTGTCGAGGGATATAGAGTCTGTCATTACCACTGCCTAATAAAACAGACAGTCCGCCCCCCTCTTGTATCATATACATCTCTCAACTTGAAAGCTATAGCATTGCATTGCACTGAAATTTCTTTCTTATTCCTCTTCTACCAGTGTGCTTCTCTTGTTGCTCTCTCCTATACTATAATTGGCTTGCTCACTACGATTGCTACCCTCTTGCCTCATCATCCTCCCTCAAGCACTTGTTATACGGGCACTCCTTTCACTTCTCTCATTAACATAGTATCCCCAATTCCACAATGGCCACCACTATGCAATCTGTTCAACCTCGGAAATCCTACGGACCTCCAAGAAGACCAGTCTACAAACCATACTCTCCAAAGCTCGAAGCAATCGAAAACTTTAAGAACAAAATCATCAATGCTGAATACCTCCCATATATAACTGAACACTTAAAGACTTTGGAAGATGCAACCTCCGTCAATCCAACAATGATCGACCTTCAGCCAGAAGTCAAATGGTACATGAGACCATACTTGGTCAACTTTATCGTGCAAATGCACTCTTCACTCAAATTAAAGCCACAGACTCTCTTCCTCTGTTGGAACATCATAGATAGATACTGTGCAAAGAGAATCGCTTTCAAGCAACATTACCAACTGATCGGATGTACAGCTCTCTGGATCGCATCCAAATATGAGGACAAAAAATCAAGAGTGCCGACCGTCAAGGAACTCAACACAATGTGCTCCAATGTCTACGATGATTCCATGTTTAGAGAAATGGAGGTACACATCCTCAGTACACTCAATTGGTCTATCGGACACACTACTTTGGAAGATATTTTACAGCTGGCTGTAAAATATTCAGATCCAGACGGAAAAGAGCAACTCGATAAACCAATTGAGCTCTATAAAGGGAACACTCCAACCGTCTCGGCAATCTTAGCCGTCTCCAGATACTTGTGTGAGCTCACCCTCTACGAGAGATCCTACCTCACATACTCAACCTCACAAATCGGTATCACTTGTTTTCTCATGGCTTGTTCCATCCTAAACATGGACGTCGGTACAAACTACATAAACAATATTTATCACAACTTTGAGAGCTCAATGAACCTCACTAGAACTAATGAAAAGATACTACACGATAAGGTCAGACTCAATTACAACCTCTTCAATTTCAAACACAGCGATACAGATGAAATTTTCCACGAGGATGACGAGGATGATTTAGGTATCGACTCGGACGCTGAGAATGTGGAACCTCTCAAACACAACTACGGACCATTTATTGCAGGCTTCAACGGTATCGAGACAATCAATGACCTTCGTGTTATTGCGCTCTCTCTCTTCAAGTCGATCCTTGACCCATCCGAAGTCCTAGTGGAGAAATATACCTCTCTCGGCGTCATGACCGTCGTCAGAAGATTCATTGAGGAGAACGAGCTCACTCAAATCGACTTATCATTACTTAAAAATACAGGCAGTCAATCGACATCATCCCCCTCATCATCCGGTAACATTGATGCTAACAGTACTGCCAACTCTTCACTTGTACTTACGTCAAATGACAAGGACAATTCCTCCATTGCGGAAAATCCATACGCTTTGGAACTAACAAACTTACTCCTCTCATTCAATGACTCATGTGTCTTCAACTTACGTGCCTTATCCGCATTGAGAGACTTTTCAATCACTTCTGCAGCTTCAACTTCCTCAGAATCGATATCCTACACACGTTGTGACTCACCATCAAACTTCTCATCGTTCTCATCGGTATCTTCTGCAACATCATACTCCTTCTCCCCCAATTCAACAGAATTTCCTTTAGGCAACAATGACTACAGAGAGAAACTCATATGAACTTACCTAACACGGCGTCGAACTGCTTTGAGATAACTTTCCACAGAAAAAAACCACTTATGATACCTCCTTTTCTCAGCAATTCAACGCAACAATAAACAATAAAATACAAAGCAATCAGCTCCAACTGCCTTACATTCATTTCTTACATATATACGTCTTCATTATGAAGCACGACAACCCAACTTTCGACGTTCTTTTATTCCATTTCCATTTAATTGCATTTTCAAATCTAATTTACCCTAATCATTTACAAAACAAGCACTCTTCTCTTCAATTCTTATTTACACATGTCTAAATAAACAAAGTCTACTGTCATTTAAAGCCCGTAATATACATATACAGCTCCTATTATCGTAAGTTGGTAGTCGCTACTTGAATCATGCAATACAATTCGATCGGATCAGCTCAACGCGCCGCGAACGGGTACATAATTAGAGCGCTTCCAATTTCTCAATTTGATTGCTCTCTAATTTTATAAGATAGCAATCATAACAATAAGGAATCCACACCATGTAATGTACGCCCCGATTCCGGCATTGTCACGGTCGGCAGTATAAAGTCCTCTCATATCAATCATGGCTGCATGTAAGCTCCATTCCGCCTATATATAGCTTTTATGCAAATACGATAGGCCACGAGCTCTATGCAATTTACAGCCCATTAAACCCTAGCATCTGCAGTATTCCCATTAAATGTTATTGGATATAGTAAAGCTCTACAAGAAAAGCATAATGAATAGCACAGCCTCACAGCAACTGACAGAAATGTATATCGAATGTTTGCGCTTTAGTGCAAAAGCAGCAACCGGGAAGTCTAATATAAAGTAACAATTATTCGGAATCTATATGTACATAATATCGTATAGCAACGAATAAAGTCTACCGTACAATAACTGCTATTACTTAAGAGTTTGCCAACGCTAGTTGATAGAAATCTTAGAGCCGAATGGTTGGCACTGATCCGAACTCACAAAAATATAAACAGTTCATCAAATTGTAAACACTTTTGGCACTAAGTC
This sequence comes from Pichia sp. P7020A, assembly GCA_025531525.1. Lineage (NCBI taxonomy): Eukaryota > Fungi > Ascomycota > Pichiomycetes > Pichiales > Pichiaceae > Pichia > Pichia sp. P7020A. The sequence goes on from JAMYHI010000206.1 coordinate 12,581, forward strand.
GGAGAGGTTATTGTTGATTTTGTAGCTTTATAAGAAGAATCAATTTATCAAACAAATTTTAAAAGACATATATGTCGTGACCAGTGTAACGCATTTAGCTATCTTCAAACGTTATCTCAAGATCCATCTCTGTTGAGGTCGATGATGCACTACTCGCACGTTCATCTTCAACATGAACATCACTATCACAGTCATCTTCACTCCTCGCCAGCGAATGCGCTAGGTTTCTCCGCTCCAAACTGAATGGACTCTCCCTTGATTTAAAATCCGAAATAGGACTGGAAGACTCAGGTGACTCAGGCGTGAGCGCAGCAATACCAGCATTCTTCGGATTGCGCTTGTGAATAGGTGAGGACAAGGCGGACCACGATTTCAACGATTCAAAAAGACTGCTTCGATGTCTATACGTCGCAGACGTGGCTACATTAACATTCGTCACAGCTGCCGCTCCTGTTGATATGGATGTAGCATCCTCTTTAAGTTCTGTTGATAGTTCCGGCTTTGTTGGCGTCTCCAATTTGCCCAATCGTGATGGGTACCTCACGCCCTGATATGACGGTACACGCGAGATCGTTGGGGATATAGACGGTGAGAAGTTCGGCGAGCGAGGGAATATCGACTCTTTGTTCATCATGTACGTCTCATCGATGTAAAGATCCTTCGTGAGCACTATATAGCAGAACAATAGAATGATGAGAAACATGCAAAAATAGGTGAGATTCCTGTAAAACATGAGACTATTTGATATCTCCAACACTTGTCTCTGTAGTTCAATATTGCCCGTATCAAAACTATGTTGCTGGTATTCGAAAAGCCCGGAAAAACTGTTGTAAACATCCGTATTGAGCTTTTGGAAGACGTCCATTTGCGAGTGGATTGTACTGTTCAACTGGGTGAGAATATCCTGAAACTTCATCGACTGTTGTGATTCTAAATTACTGAACGCTTCACTCAATAGCTTGGACTGTTCCTCAACGTAAAGTAACGAGAGTGTGGAATTAGACTCTAATAAATTGAGTCTTTTCACAATGTTCTTGTAAATGGAATCTTGTGGTGCTACCTTTGCAGAGCCTCCCGTTGATGACGTTGACAATAATTCGGGAGTCTTACTGCTGGTATTGTGTCCTCCCATTTCATGTATATCGACCGGGCATTGATCCAAGGTCTCCTTTCTTCTATTCTCGTAATCGAGCAAGAATTGTTCGAGCCGTAGATAACCAGTTGAGCAATTTGACTTGGATTTGGTATCTGGATAAATGCATTTGTCGAATGTAAAGTTGAAGGGTGTTATCTTATAATTAAGCGTTTCGTTGTGGTCATCACCCCGTTCTTCAACATCAGACTCGTTCATATTAGCGAGCTGTTCGGTGACTGGCAACACTGGCTTCATTGCTAAAGATTTAATTGACTCATCCGCCTCTGCATCTTCCTCCTCTTTGAACTGTTCTATCATAGTCTTTCCGTGGACCTGCACGGATGAAATGGGGCAGTAGTATTCATCACCATAATGGGTTAGCAGCTCAATCTTCAAGAATTTGGACCAAATTATCGGATTCCGGATCTCAAAATTCTGCAGCTTTCTCACATTCTCAGCTTCGTATTCCCCCAGGACAACCCATTGCTGAGCTGGGAATCTATCACTAGCCGAGATCCTAAAGTCTTTGAACATGCTTGAATAAAACTCATAATTACCTATGAGAACTTCGTCAACTAAAATGTCCTCACACAACTCTATAATGATGAACTTATTCTGTGCACTGCACTCGTTCAAAAGATAGGAGTCTTTATTGTCAAGTAAGATGGCAGTTGCGCTCTTAGCTTCCTTATTTGTTTTCACAATGGTCGCTGCGCAATCTAACGATGCAAAATTGAATCGGTCCTTGTAAAGTTTCCCCTGATCTTCCTCGTCCGATCCAGTAAACATGGATATTTCAATGACCATCTCGTCCCCGAGGGCTCTATCACCGTCATTACTTCTTGATGCGGGAGATTCTCTTGTTCTGATTCGACTCTGTCTGTGTATCTGGTTGGTACCATTTATGTGTGAGCCTATAGTTTGTGAATCCCAGTCAGATGAAATCGGCTCCTCTTCGCTTATCTTCAATGAAGACTGGCTTTTATGAGCATTGTCTATTGATTTCTGATTTACCTGTATATTATTGTCCAGTTCATCTTGTTGCAACTTGTTTTTTTTCCACTCTTCAAAGCTTTGAAAGCAAGGCACTGTGGTATTCTCCTCTTGATGTCGCTGTTCGTTAGAGACGATGGAAGATTCGGCAACAGTGGTTGATTCAAGCCGTGCAGAAGCTTCCGTCGGCGATAGCGAGGGAAGAGAAGAGGACGATACTGCTGCTGTTGATGCACTCGCAGGACACACATTTGTATCAGGTATTGTTGTAGACGCAAAACTACTAGGGATAACCGTGATTGTATCTCTTCCGATAGTAGTATCCAGTTCTTCCGATATCGCATCCTGAGCTGGCGGCAGATTTATGTCACTCTTAGCCGTTTCGAGAAGTAATGCAAAGAGAATTGTCACCTTCCAAACCCCATTCATGTATTACTGATGATCTTTGATTTGTGATTCGAATAATGCAGTGTCGGCTATGGGTTCGATAGAAGTGAAAGGCTAAAGGGAGAATGGGAAAAAGAAAAGTATCTGGTAACTAAACTCTAAACGTATCGGGAAACGGCCGGTCGTCAAAATTGAAGTGCGAGCGACATGGACATGAATTCAACGAAGCAATCTCATTCCCGTGGCACGAGCAGGCAAATGGTTATTCTTCTTCCTACACCCCTTTGAGATTCAGCCTATTGACATTCCCAGGGTTCCTAGGCAGCAACGGGCGTATCTTGTAGTGGCAGCTATAACAGAAAGAAGTTTGATCAGACACACGGAATGGAGGAAGTCCCAAATCTAAGGTTTTGCACAGTGTGTGCATCCAACAACAACCGTTCCATGGAAGCTCACAAGGTTTTGAGAAATGCTGGATATTTGGTGCGATCGTATGGTACGGGATCTGCTGTTAGATTACCTGGACCATCAATAAACAAGCCCAATGTGTTTCAGTTTGGTACTCCATACACGGAAATTATGAAAGTGCTTGAATCGCAGGGGATCAAGGTTCATAAAAACAATGGTGTCTTGGATATGACGGTTCGTAATATGAGTATAAAGAAAGCTCCTGAACGTTGGCCTTATTTCAATCAACCTATGCAGAAGTTACCAGAGGAGGAACATCCTGGGTTCAAGGATGAATTAGACTTTGAGATTGTCATCACTTGTGAGGAGAGATGTTTCGATAATGTCATTGAAGATTTCTTAGCTAGAAACTATTTCGATCCGACTAAATTGAGCAGGAAGGTACACGTCTTCAATGTGGAGATTAGAGATGATCATGAGAGTGCGCAGGTTGGTGGTAGGGCGATTTTGGAATTGGGAAACTCACTCAACGAGCTCTGGCGTAAGTCCAGAGATGAAGAAGACGGTGCCCATTTAGAGTCATGGGAGGATAACATACCGGAGATTATTGCTACATGGCAAGAGAGATACGGTAACTTCCCCATCTTGTACAGTTTATGCTATCATTGAATAAGAATTATAAAGGCAAAGAAAGTTTACTAAATATTATTTATCACAGTACGACCATTGACGTACACCTTTTCTATATTTCTGTCATCACCATTGAACAGCCACTTATCAATCAAGTTTTGGAACTTGAGTAATGATTCATCCTTCGGGAGCTGGCCCCACTGAGGGTTCTGGAAACTGAAAGTATCAATGTTAGAATTCTCAGCTCCAATGTTTATCATTTGTGCGTCAAACTTGAGCCCCTTTTTGAAGCAACCAACTTGATTTTCCATATCCAAAACTTTGGCGCCGCCAACTGTAGATAAGTATAGAACATCTGCTGATGACAATTTTTCCCTGTCGTCCTTAGTTTCCATGACTAAATGTCTAGAGACAAGTAAAGCGTGTTTGGCAACCTCTAGAATTGATGGCGTGAACCCACCAGAACAATCAGTACCCAAGCTAACATTTATTTGGTTATCCAGTAACCATCTAACTCTAGCTTCTCCCGATGTTATCGATGAATTAGAAGTTGGACAATGAGAAACGCCAGAGCCAGTCTGTTGAATCATCTTCATTTCATCATCGGATAAGTGGATACAGTGTGCCAGCACCGTCTTGGAACTAAGCAAATGAGTTTGGTAGTAGATATCCGTGTAATTTTTATATTGTGGGAACATGCTCATTATCCACTCGATTTCCTTGTGATTCTCAGAGAGGTGAGTCTGGCAGTGATAATCTCCCGCCTTCCTCAATCTGCCCAACCATTTTAATAAATCATCTGTACAAGATCCGGCAAATCTTGGTGTGATTATAGGGTTGACCAAGTCTCTAGAAGGGTTTCTCGCTTTGATATGGTCAATGACTTTGAGTGTCGATTCTTGTGTTTCCTCTGTAGTTTCAATGTAATGATCAGGAGAGCTGTGATTCATGCAGACTTTACCGATATATGATCTCTGTCCCATCTTTAGACAAAGATCAGCCAAAAGATTTGTGGCATCTGTATGAATCGTCGCATAATAGGATGCGGTGGTGGTACCATTCTGCAAAGTTCTCTTGATGACCTTTTTATAAATCTCCGAGGCAAAGTTTAAATCCTTGAAGGAAGACTCGAGAGGGAATGTGTATGTTTCGAGCCATTCAAGAAGTGTACTATTACCGAAAATGCCATTATTGGGGAATTGCGGAGCATGAATGTGTGTGTCAATGAAACCGGGGAAGAAGAACTTGTTCTCCTCGCGGGATATATTGACAACATCAATCTTGTCCTCACTCAAAAGTCTGCAAGATGTATGTTGAAGAGTCAATTGTCTAAGAATTAAATCATTCATGATGGCGAAATTGCTGTCGCTTGGGACAGACACGACAAAATCGATAGTACCATTGGTATCAACTCCAATCGCCGTATGGTGTAAAACATCCAATACACCTAGTTCAGGTGTATGTACGAATGTACCAAAGTATGTGGTGTACCTTATCTCTGTATAGCAGAGGGGATCAATGGATTCGTCAAAGAAGTTGTCACGAGTCTGGGTAGGCATTTTGCTGTTGGATGGAATATCAAAGGGCAGTATTGGCTGGCCTGACGATGTTCCAGCATAAATGATGCCAACCATCTCCAAAACAGGGTGCATGGCCCTCTTTAAATAGCCAATGGTCCCTCGTATCTCGGAGTATGCAATGCTGTGCTTGTAAACACTTTGACAGGTTCCGCTATCTATCAGCTTATCGGCGCAGCCGGTACAGTGCGTTGCCGCGGCAGGGAGACACTTTCCCGCGGGAAGGGAGAAATAATCCGCCGAGTCCTCCGGGCCCACAACCCACAACAACGCAGCTGTCGCGAGTTCCGCGAATTGCCCCGTTTTGGAATTTGAGAACCGGCCAATGAGCGCACGGGGATTCGAAATGACGGCAAAACAGATTTCCGCTGACGTAAGCCACTAGCAGGTTCTCACTTCTCACTGCTTGCTAGTCTGAGTTCTGGCAACATGAATATTGCACCATTCATTGCCAGGGACGACGAGACACTGGCAGCAGCGTTTAAGGTACACCTCTGACGGCGTTGCATACACACACACATACATATAAACAACATGGCTGTACGTATACTGTGCAGCTTGCAAATGAGGGGCACTGATTGAGGTGCTATTGATGGGCGTTCAACGGTTTACCGCCATTCCACCAAAGGTCAAAGCACTTTGATTATCTCGCATTTCAATCCTCACAAATATCACCATTATATTGCAGAATACTAACTCCAACTTTTCCAAATCCAAATCGATACCCTTTTCAATATAGTACGTTGCAGGTCCAGCTCTTAAGAAGGCAGCTACCGTTGGTGGCTTTAACGTTAAAAACCTCATTGCATACGCTCCAGTCTTAGCTTTCTGGGGTGCTGCTGCAGGTGCAGGTGTCGCAACCTTCACCGAAAACTGGCCATTATTCCAAAAGACATTCTACGAAAAGATTCCAGTCATCGGTAACCACTGGGTCCATGAAGAAGAAGAAGCTTAAGTCAGTCTAGATTAGATTAGGCTCGCATCTTCCATTTGCTTCATTCCCCTATAATGTTCTCTTTCACTTATAACCACTGTTTATTTATTCAATAAAATCATTCACGCTACAACTAAAGGGCTTAAGAGTATTTATAAACGGTACTCGTAATCAATGAACCCGCCCTTTCTTCTTGTCGACTATTCATCGATGCTTATCTCACTCGCAGTGCTACTCTGACCACTACTGATGCTCTTGTAGTCTGGATCATCCTCCTCGCTGCATCCGACCACACCCCATTCAACGCCAGTGACTTGTTCTAATCTATCCAGAACATCGTCCATTGGCGTGAAAAGCCCAAACTGCTTGAACTCACCATCATAAGAATGTAGCATACCGAGAACTCCAAGACCGCTATCATCCTCTCCGTTTCTCTCCCTCGTCTTCCTCTTACTGCCTCCAACCTTATTGTTTCTTTTACTCAATTTGCTTCGGGGGATGAAACTCTCAATGAAAGATGTTAGACTGTTTTTAGTGTAGTCCTCCTCGGAATCATCTTCGCTATCCTCAGTGTGATTATCAAACGTTCCCTCCTCGTGGTTCTCCTCGGTATCGCTGAGCTCGTCATAATTGCTCTTAACCTTATTGACTTCACTTATCTTACTCAAGATCCATGCCCCGGAATCTCCACCATTGGCAAACCCTTCCATCTTCCCTTTCGCACCTGCAATGATGAATTCAGAGCTACGTAAATTACCATCGGCCCAGTATATCATTTTCATACCATTGATGCACCCCTGTGTGTATCCTGTGGTGCTACCCACTTTGAAAACGCTCAAATTGGCCGTACTCAAAATTCCATTCTTCCGTGGTTGTAAGCTAACAATCCTTTTCACATTCAAGTTGGATAATATCAAAGATGGATCGTACTGAGATAACTGCAGATCTTCTCCCAGATAGTTGACATATTTCTTCTTTTGTATCTCAGCGTTGATCTTGATGATGGCAATGTCACTTAATCTATTACTGTTGATCCGTCTCTCACCCCAAATAATACTACCAAATTTGTGCTTCGGTAAATTCTTGTACACTGAGCGTTTACCCTCCACTTGCACCTTCTGAACTGGGTACTCCTCATCAATCATCTTAACAGCATCACTGTACACGCCGTATTCAAGAGACGTCTCTGAGTGATTCATCATTTCGTGCACCAACGCATTCTTATACAAGTTGATCAATACCGAAGAAGGTATTGATATCTCTGGATGTGCATTTTCTTTCCCCTCTGTTTGCTCATTTTCTCGTCCTAAGACAACATGCGCACAAGTGAGACCAAATACATTACCCCTGTACTTGAGTATCTTCGGATTCATACAATGGTTGGGCACTTTCGGATACAAATATCCACCGAGTGTCCCACTCGCTATATTGGCGTTATCAGCTGATAGAGACATTGAAATGGGTATGTACTCTTGGTTTTCATCAATGGTTCTAAATGGTGACTTCAATTTCATGCTTCTATTCCGCTGATGTGTAGATTTTGAATGTGCATGTTGCACCATGTTCGACTTCTCTGTGCGAGTACTTGCATATATAATTCTATTTTTCTGTGCCACAAAATGAACAGAATCTAGTTGTGATGCAAAATATTTGATTACGTCGTGGTGCTCCTTTGAAAGTTTTGGAAATCCAAAAATGAAAGTGATGACGGAGAGTGAAGGAATACAGAAACCTCTCTGCACAGGAGCAATAAAGGAACCATCCTGGTCGGAAAGAAGCCTGTTCTTATCCTTATCTTTCATCAATAGCGTATTCATTATGTGATCGACCTTCTCAATTTCCTGAAACTTGTTCGCGTCGTGATCTATTGGGAAAGTAGTTGGAGACATGTATGTGATAAAGTTCGTCAATTCGGGTTGATTGTCCGGCAATGCTTTAATGGCGGTGAATAGTTCATACATGTTTTTCATAATAAGTGCCTTCGACTTATCATATGCACTGCCTATAAGGATGTTATCGAACAAGTTCAAAGTGTGCTTCACGAGCCTTCTCAAGCCTATCGAGCTTATAGTAGTGAACTGGTCCTTGAGAATGAGTGGAAGATACTTATGGCTCTTTATAGTAATCAGCGTAGATTCGATGCTTTCCGTTATCTTTATAGATGCTTTGGTCAAGTTGTATACAGACTGTGATATTTGCATGATAATATGCGCAATTGTGCTGCTCAAAGACCTGAGTTGACTCTTGATGAATTCGTTCAACTGAGCTCTGGCTTCGGTTTCCGATCTATTAACATTCACAGCGTCGGTTGATACACTTGGACGCGCATTTGCACTGTTGCTTGATTTCTCCGTAATTACAGAGACGTCATCTGAGAGGCTGTATTTTCGGGGGAACGTCTGGATTTTATTGTTCATCTTGGGTGATGTCGAAGCTGATGATATGTCAAATAATGAGAAACTCTCCTTATCTTTCTCGAATTCTACAGCTTGCTCTTCATCTTCCTCGTCATCCTCTTCGTTTAAGACCCTTAAGGGTCTTCCGATACTAATGATTTTCGCCTGTTGTTGATCATGGCCCACCTTGTTTCCTTTTCCATACGAAACATTTGAACTTGGATGGGAAGATTGTGCCGTGGAGACCGTCCGCTTTGAACTGAACAGAGAGTTTGTATTGGAGTTATAAGAATACTGGAAACTTCTGGTATCATCGTTGGATTTGCTCGTGTTCTCACTGTACCCGGAAGGAATGGCCCGTCCTGGTGATGAGGAAGATGATGAAGATTGGCTGCCAATGTTTGGCTCCGCGTTAGAGCTCTCTGCAACGCCTTCTGTCCGGTTTTTTCGGCTGAAAATCTTCTTGATATCCATCCTTTTATTCCAGCTGGCGTGGCTAAGCTTTGATAGCGGTGGTAGATGTACTTTTCCCGTCTTGAGTGAAGATGGGAAGGTACCTCCGCTATCGTAAATTTATACACCTACCGACGGCGTGGATTTTCTCGAATCGGAGATTCTCAAGAACTTGCTTTTTGGACGGTGAAGTCGAATCGAATCTGAGAATGAGACACCATCAACCACCACCCTTTCTTTGCCGTTGGAGCTTCACTAATTAGCCAAACCGACTGACAAAGACGTTTCTAAGAAATGAGCGCTAAATATCGTCTTGGGCCTCGTATATTCACGAGAAATGCGGGTTTCTTTGGGAATCTAGGACAGAGTATGGCCAAAATAGTGCCAAAGGAACATAAATATTTCAAGGTCACCAAACCTTTCGGATTTGCAAAGCCTCCTGTTAGATTACAAGATCAAGAAAGACCACCTATATTTACTTGGGAGAACCTGAATTTACCAAAGAAGCTTTGGAACTTCTATTTCGATGGTGTTACGAGACGAACAAGAGTTGATGCCATCCAAAAAGATTTGGCGTACGGTGGTATGTACGATTTCCACGTCTACACAAAGACGAAGGGACGACTTTTTGAGGCACCTGTTTCTTTTTTTCGGAGAGACAAGTCGCTATACTTTCCTAACTTCAGGGTCAAGTCTTTGAATGGTAAGAGAATGGATTTAATGGATGCCATCAGTCAGGCCAAATTGAGCATATTGCGTGTTTACTCCACAGATGCTGGTTTTGAAATGACGAACGATTATTTCAAGATAAAGGACAGTGAGGATAACTACATGACAAATACCGGTATTGAGGTTTTCAAGCAGGAATTCCCCGATACCCAAATCCTCGAAGTGGTGTTAAGTGAGAATGCATCCAAGCATTTCATTCATACATTCGTCACACCTGGTAAAATCTTGAACAAGAGACCTAAAGAACAGCACGACAGATTTCTCATTGCTAGAAGAGATTCTGTCTTATCCAGAGACGACCGTGAAAAGCTTCTTTTAACAAACTCATATTCTGGATACATCTACCTTGTAGATAGTTCATATAAAATCAGATGGGCTGGTTCTGGTTGGCCAACACCAAATGAAGTTGATGGTTTATGGAAAGCTGTACGTGGTGTCCAAAAGGAAAACGCCATGAGATTAACGAAAAACTAATATGCAGGGAGTTTGACCTTTAAGTTCCAACATTTAACGCTTTTGTACATAGAGAAATACTAGAAAGTATATTTATACCTTGTAATTGCCATGGCGACGATACGGGCTGTGAGGGTGTTCTTATCATGCAACTTGTCGTCAACATGAATGTGCAAAGTGGATCCGCATTCCCTTGAATATCGAAGGGATAATTTCCTGATTAGGAAAGCCAAGGAATTCATCCACACGAGAAATTGTGGGAGCAAATGTTAATAGAAAACAGTATTTATCTACCCACAATAGACGGCACTACCGGTAAGCTGGTGTGTTGCAGAATAGTACCAAGTATTCTTCATTGCTCGAGGTCCGAAGCAAATAAGACTTTACAGAGGTGATAAGTTGCCAAAAGTTACAAACTCCACACACAGCCGAAAGCCTCCTCCGAAAGAAGCCCGATATACAGGCAAAGCATTCTTTTTCAAACTTCTAATATTTTGAGGATAGTTCAGTACACTATTAAAAGTTTCCTCGTAAGGGTCAGCTATAGACTTATTATATGGTTGGAGCATATGCTAGTTCGGCATTGTCGGACGGTTCAAAGTGCGAGTGTGATATTGCTTCCAACCCTTCAGAATTGGATGCAAACATTAGAATCAAAACGCAAAATTCAATACCGTTCCGACAAGAGTCAAAAGAGACGCAAACACTCAATAGGGAGACCAAAAGTTTATACCAAAAAGATATGGGTCCAAAAGAGTTTGAGGAGAACACAGATGAAGCACAAGGAATTAAGGAGAAGCAAAGGACACATCAAAAAGTAAGCATTACTGCATCACAGTGTTCCTCAAATTTTGATCAGCAGTTACATAACCTTTCCAAACCTGCGGCATACCATGCTGACGGCAACGATATTGGAGACCCAAGTCCACAAAGTTCTGGAAAAACCTCCTCAAAGAAAAGTGATTGGAAGCGCTCATCAATACCTAGGCTAAGTATCATCTCAGAAGCAGACAGTAAAACCGCTTGGTTACAATTAGGTCTTTTAGATGCATGCTCTTCTGTCTCTCAGTTCGTGGAAGATTCCGACTTTCCCTTGGATAATTGTGATCCCGATAATTTTAATGCAAAGAAAGAAAGGTATGCAAGAAGTATTAGAACAGTTGATAGGGAAGTGTGTAATCATTATGACTTAAAGGAACTATCCGCAATTGAAGGCGAATCATCGAGAGCTTACATTCCCGGAAGAGCATATGTGAGAGATTCAACCAAACAGGCGGATAATATATCCATGAGACCCTCAACAGTTGAACTTTCCATGGGATATAGTAGTAAAACTAAACCTATAAAACAATTTGAGATAGCTTTGAATGATAAGGTGCTACAAAGGGCTATAAATATAGACACTGGAATCAGTTCTGGTGTATACAATGAATATAGTGAAGTTTCAGGAGGCACACTTCCTGAAGATTTGGCTGCTACTAACTTGCCTAAACAGAGAGACTGTTCTCAGAATACCAAAATGCGATTCCCAAGTAAAAGTGGTGGATGGTGGATCCCGCATCTCAAACCCTTGGCTGATTTTTTGGATTGCACCTTTGAAGAACAAAAATATACGTTTAACGATACAGAATTAGAATTTGTGAAGAAAGTTGACTACTTACTATCCTGTAAGTTCTGCTATCGAAGTTTCAACATACTTATGATGAGCTTTATGATTTTGGATATTGCACTATTTGTCACAGTCTCATCACTTTTCCTTGCAGATGAGCTTTCAATTGATATTGAGTTAATTCACATTTTGTTCTTTGATTTGGTTGCTCTTTTTGTACTATTTGCTCTCAATTCTTGTGCCTCTAGGGAAGTTAGAGTGAATGGCCAGTATGCTGTCATTTCATACATTAGAATTTACTGGCATTTGACGAAAAGACACGTGAACGTCAAGTTCGGACAGAATTACTTATTCATTGATGACTGGTATGGAGATGATAAATACAAGTTCATTAAAAAGAAGTTATATGGACCTCCTGAGTTTGAGTTGATGACGGAGGTAGACTTAAACGATGGCTCCAGCTACGTCTAAGCCTCACCAATTGCACTGGCATATTGGATCATGACCCTTAGAGAAATGTAACATTTCCATCTTATAGGAAACCATCATAGGCGTTACTACCTACTGTGTATCATGCAGGTATGAGCCTTATACTCGTAAATAATAGTTGAGGTCAACCTCTCTTTATAGACACAAAGCAAACACTCCACTATGAAACATCCACCGGTCCAATAGCTTACTTAGTTTGCGCGCCACCAACAGCTGTTGCGGCATTACTTAGAGCGGTAGCACTGATGACATTTCCCACCATTTTGTTCTGTCCGTTCTTCGATTCACCCAGTTTGGAGGTACCCTTTTCTTTATAAGTTGACACTGCAGGTATATCTGCCTTGATTCTTGTCACTTGTGTACCATATGCCTTAATTTCCAATCTGATCAAAGTATGCAATGGGATGCTCATCCAAGGGCTCTCTTCTTGATGGACGTTCATGAAATAAGCATAAATGCATCTGAGGACGGCTTGATGTGTGATGACAAGCACATTCTCTTGGTTCTCTAGAGCCATAATGATAGGTTCGAGTCTAGTGATGACATCTCTATATGATTCACCGCCTGGATATCTGTACTCAAACTTGTTATCATCTCTAGCCTTAAAGTCTTCTGGGAATTTCTCCGCAATGTCTTCATAAGTTAGTCCATCACAGGAGCCTGCATCTAGTTCATCGAGAGCCTTCCACTGTTTTTGAGGATAAGGTAGGAACTGTGCAGTCTGTTGCGTTCTCTTCAATGTGGAAGTCCAAACTTCGAGTTTGTCGTGATTCGGTATATACTTGTTGACCAACTCAATGAGTTTGCAAGCATACTTCTCACCTCTTTCACTCAAGGAGGCATCACCACCAATTTTCCCCTCCAAATTATATTGGGACTCACCATGTCTAGACAGCCAGATGTATCTGTTCTTCACGTGCAAGTTCATGATGTAGTAGACTATTCTAGATTTGAGGTATGAGTCGATGTGGTTCAAGACAATCTGTGAGGAGAAGTTGATCAATTTGATGAATGAAAGGTCTGATTCACTCTTTGAGGTCAAAGATTCATATTGAGAACCAAAAAAGTCGATTTTGTTGGAGACTGTGTTGATAGTATCTTCCATTGATTCGGAATTTGAGTATTCTGGAGAGGTAGATTCAATATCTGTAATGTTGAGCTTGATTATTGTTTCATCGTCACAGTAAGATTCAAGGAAAACTGTCTCGATAGCGTTCTCTTTCATTATCTGATTGATCCTAGCACGTTCTCGCTGGGTACCATTGATACCATCGAAAATGGCAACACCGCAATTATCAATGGTTTTAAACCATTTCAATATCTGATTGACTGTAAACTGTCTAGTACTTTGGAGTAGTTCATGATCAGGTGTAGAATCAATGCCAAAAATATCCTGGTTTGTCAATTTGGATTCTTTCAAAGCGTTCGCCAAGTTTGCCGAACAGTTGAAAGACTCAGTCGGTATGGAGAGCCATGATAGATATCTGACAATCTTCTGGGATATGAATGACTTCCCTCTAGCTGGTAATCCAACTATGACGACGCATAACTTGATTGGATTTGAGTCTGCTATTGTGACAAGAGGCATTTTGAGAAGGGCAAAGCTAGGGTTTAGGGGTTAGGGGGGGTATTTTTCCGTACCTTTGGGGTGTTTCTTGAGCTTGGTGGAGGTATTCTGTTTGCTGGTACGCTTTCAGGGTATTGGTTGCAGGGTCCGAGCAATCAGAAGAGCAGACAACGGGGGGTGTGCGCTGTTGGAAAGGTCGTCCCACGTTAGTTGATTCAAGTTCCTGCGTGCTATTTGTGGCCTGCACAGAAGAGCAAAGAGCAGCCCGTCGTGAGAGCTCAGCTCGCTCAATGTGTGGGGTCGAGAAGGGGAAAATCGAACGGAGAATCCCGGGAAGCGGAAAAGGGCGGCTCAGCTATGGCGGATCGGCGGGATGCAAAAGGGAGAAAGGAGAAAGGGAGAAAAGTCCACGGTGCACGGGTGTTTAATTACAAAACAAATCGACGCGTCGGCTGCGGGCTGCGGGCTGCAATTGTGGCGGATTTCATTATTCATAGTGGAACATGAACTCTGGGTATGCTGATGGTGGCAAGTGGCGGCGATTATTACATGTTATACGACAATAACAGCAGATTCCACAGTGTTTACACCCAGAAAACAAGACATTGCACAATGGTGGATCTGGAGACACTGTATGCAAAGTTACAGGAGATCACTGGCTTGGGAGATGCACCATTGGACCCCCAAACAGTGCTTCACACGATCGGCACTAGTGATAAAACGGAAGAAATCACTGATTCAGAACTGAAAGACAAATATTTGACTCCATCGGACCAGCTACCGTGGAACTTACTCAATGAGTTTTATGAGGCGCCAAAATTGACCGGCACGAGCCAGAATGATATCAATTTTTCACTCCTTGAAACTCCAAGTCTTGTGAATAGAACATCCATAAGGTTCAAGAGATCCGGCATCGATTGTGCCATAGTTTCCCATTCCGAAGAGTTCTTGAACTCAGATACTCTGGACACAGGTTCTTCTCTTTCCTTTAATAGAAAATTCGATAGATCTGCCAAAGTGAATGTCAAGGGATCGACTTCTAATTTACCGTTCATGCCTGGCGGGTTGAGCGACAAAAATGGCCCAAAGTCAACCAACTCTGCAACTAAATTTCTACATAAGGATCCTTACGGTCTATATGATATTCCACAAGGTTTCTCAAGAGGTTTGAAAGAAGTTGGTGAAGGATCAAACATTGATATCGTGAATGAAGATAAAGTATCGGAAGAACTTGATCTTCTTACAGAAGGTATTGACGACATTGCACTCAATGAACAAGGAGAGTCTGATGAATCCACAACTAATGATGATACTACCGCTACCAATATCAATACAAATGAGCCAATAGCAGACCCTAATTTGGAGAGTGAAATTGCACAGTTTATTCCAACCAGTACCATCATAAAGCCATCTGCTGCTGTCAGTTCACTACATCAGCAGCAAAAACGTAAAACGAATTGGGCACACGTTGTTGATCTTGACCATAAGATTGAGAATTTTGACGAATTGATCCCAAATCCAGCAAGAACGTGGCCCTTTGAATTGGATATTTTCCAACAAGAAGCAGTCTACCACTTGGAGCAGGGTGATTCTGTCTTCGTTGCTGCTCATACATCTGCCGGAAAGACAGTTGTTGCAGAATACGCAATTGCAATGGCACATAATAATATGACTAAGGCAATCTATACCTCTCCTATCAAGGCATTGAGTAACCAAAAGTTTAGAGATTTCAAACACACCTTCAAGGAGATTGACGTTGGTGTCATCACGGGTGATGTTCAGATCAATCCAGAGGCAAACTGCTTGATCATGACTACGGAAATTTTAAGATCAATGTTGTATAGGGGCTCTGACGTTATAAGAGATGTGGAGTTTGTCATCTTTGATGAGGTGCATTATGTTAATGACGTTGATAGAGGTGTCGTTTGGGAGGAAGTCATTATTATGTTACCTGATCATGTGAAGATAATTCTTTTATCGGCTACTGTTCCAAATACTCTAGAATTTGCATCTTGGGTTGGTAGAACAAAACAAAAGGATATTTACGTTATCTCAACACCAAAGAGACCTGTTCCTTTGGAGATATTCTTGTTTGCCAAGGACACCCCATTCAAAATCATTGACTCAAACAGAAAGTTCCTAGAATCTGGATATATGCAGCACGAGGACAAATTCACTAAAGGTAAGCCTAATGATAAAACCGTTGCTACCCGTGGAGGTTCCGGTGGTCAAAGGGGTGGTTCAGCTCAGCGTGGGGGTCGCGGTGGCGGACGTGGAGGTACAGTTCAACGTGGAGGTCGCGGTGGTGGACGTGGAGGTTCCAGCTCTGGGAATAGCGGTCCAAGATTCATTAAAAGAGATGCGCCTACCAGTAAGTCATGGACGACACTCGTTGATTATATGAGAAAGAACGATTTATTGCCTGCTGTTATCTTCGTGTTCTCCAAGAAGAGATGTGAGGAGTACGCAGAGACATTGAGTGGATTTAACTTCTCTAATGCTAGAGAATCCTCGGAAATTCATATGTTCATTGACAAGGCTGTCTCGAGATTAAAGAAGGAAGATAGAGAGTTACCTCAAATCTTGCGGATGAGGGAAATGCTCAAAAGAGGTATTGCAGTGCATCATGGTGGATTGTTACCTATTATCAAAGAAGTGGTTGAGATTTTGTTCTCTAAATCATTGATCAAAGTTTTGTTTGCAACGGAAACATTTGCAATGGGTCTTAACTTACCAACCAGAACTGTTGTCTTCAGCTCTTTGAGGAAGCATGATGGTAATAACTTCAGAGATTTATTACCTGGTGAATTCACGCAAATGTCGGGTAGAGCAGGTCGTAGAGGATTGGATAAAATCGGTACAGTCATGATCATGGCATACCAGCAGGCAGCAGATAAGAACAGTTTGAAGCAGGTGGCGCTAGGTGTTCCGACTAAACTCTCCTCTCAATTCAGACTTACATACACTATGATTTTGAACTTATTGAGAATTGAAGCCTTGAGGGTGGAGGATATGATCAAAAGGTCCTTCGGTGAAAACACTTCACAATCGATGTTACCAGAACAGCAGTTAGAAATCATCAAATTGGAGAAAGAACTTGCAGCTATACCTAACGATATTGTGACTGATTCCCACAAAGAAATCGAAGAACTAGCTCTTTCAACAATGGAATTCAAAGAAATCACCAACCAAGTTGCTTTGGCTTTAGGAAATAACCGTAGAGCACAAAAGTTTCTTCAATTTGGTAGAGTGATCGTTTTCCGTGACCCAATGGGAGTCCCTACCGTTGGTATTATTATGACTAACTCAGCATACAAGAACACTATAGAATGCATTATTGCGTGTCAAGTGCCCGAACAAGAGATGTACAAAATTGAAAGGTTGAGAAAGACTAACTTGGTTTTCGATCCTTCTTTTGGGCATGATTTCATTGATGAGTGGTTCCCAAGATGGGAAGTCTTCCAACGTAAGAGGCTTTTCTCTACGAGAGTGAAATTGGAATCCATTGAGTTCATTTCCCATGAGTTTATTGAAGTCGGAAAGGGTGTTATCAACAAGGATCCGAAGAGCATATCCAGATTTTTGAGCGATCTTGAGAAAATTCTTCACAATAGATGTAATTGGCGGGAAATGAGTATCCAGCCATTCATGAATGAGTCCAATGTTGAAGTTCTAACACAATATGTATCCAAGTTGAAGACACTGTCTCCTCTCTTTCATGACTTTGAACTCACTGTAAAAATGAAAAATAAGGATAACTTTGTCAAGATTTCAGAAAAACTAAACCTTACCAGAAGAATCGACGACTTAAAGCATTCCTTGAGTGATGAAAACTTGGAGTTGTTGCCTGAGTATAATAAAAGATTGGATGTTTTGAAAACTTTAGACTATGTCAACCCAGAACAACTGACGATCAATTTGAAGGGTAGAGTCGCATGTGAAGTCAACTGTGGATGGGAATTGATCATCACTGAGTTGGTGTTTGAGAATTTCCTTGGTGGTTTCAGTTCAGAGGAAATTGTTGCCCTTTTATCGTGTTTCGTTTATGATGGTAAAAAGGGCGATGGTGAAGAGAAGACTAAATTGCAGACTCCAAGGCTAGAAAAGGGTAAGGATAAAATTGTGTCTATTGTGGAAAGAATCATGACCCTCTCTAGTCAAATGGAAATCCAACTCACTGCAGAGGAGGAGTCCTTCCTTGAGATTGATAGATTCGCATTGGTTAACACAGTTTACGAGTGGGCTAGGGGAAGAAGTTTTAAGGATATTATGGAGTACGCCAACGACGCAGATGAATCTGAAGGTACGATTGTCAGGGTTATCACATTTTTGGACGAAATTTGTAACCAAGTCAAGAATGCAGCCTTGATTACCGGTGATTCTGCTCTACATTCGAAGATGACGGACGCTCAAGAAAAGATCAAGCGTGATATTGTTTTCTGTGCTTCGCTTTACCTTTAAGTTCATAATCTGCTTCCTACTATGTGATGTTTATACAATTCTAGCGTAAATATGTCAGATAAGCGGGCGTGCTGAGATGTAATTGTGCTAATGTACAGTAGAATGGCGCAATGTTACGCAAAGGAATATCATTTCCTTCTAGGTTTCTGAACCCCGCCACCAGTTTTTTGTACCGGGGCGTCTGAAGTCAACTTCTTCACTAACGGCTTGATTGTAATCTTACTCTTCTTTAAACGTAGCTGTGGCTTGAGAGAAGTCATATTTGGAGCTGATTCAGCAACCACACTGATAACATTTTCGCCTCTCAAAATGACCAATCCTAGCAATCTTTTTTGTTCCCTCACTTTAGATGCATCCACCTCGGTGTCATCTTTCTTGTTGTCCAAGTAGTTTTTAGACTTCTTCATCAACCTAAACTCTTCGCACTCGGAAAGAACCAAGTTCATATACTTATCGTACGATACCAACGTTCCCACAAATGTTGATGTATTGGATGTAGTCACGCGGACTTTGTAGTTCACTAAGGTTTCAAGTCTGATGTTCTTCGGTACTCTTCCTAAAGTCATCGCAAGTATGGTGCTTAAAGTTCTCGGTGTAGATGGGTAAGTGTCGGCTTTATATCTGCTTCAGTCAGTAAACCACGGGGGTAACAGTGTAGTCTGAAGTCTGATGTCTGAAGTCTGATGTGTGCCACCGAGCAGAGCTTACTGCTTGCTCTCAAATTCATGTCGCCTGAAAATTCAGTGTGAGGAGCGCGGAGCGGCTGCCGGCATTTTACGCATCCTTATCCCTTATCCCTCATTACTCGAGCTATGAGATCAAAAAGCATCAGAAAGATCAATCATTCGAAGAGCTTCATGGATAAAGCTGGACTAGGATTCGGAGATCATGTAGTGTTGAGATATACTCCTTCTCATAGATTATCTTTTTAGGATACATTAAAATTTAGCAGTAGCAGCTGTTGGCACTAACCAGCCAGAGATGTGAAGTTGGCAAGTTCTAGATTGAAATCTACTTTCAATTACTTTTTTCAGTTTTGTATGAAACATTTTGCTATAAAAATAGTGGTTATCTGCTATGTGGTCACCACCGCAATAGGTGCACCATTTATTTGCCAGGGTAAAATGTTAACGTGGATCCATTGTCGCTACAATCACTGTACGGGACTTCGACAAGATTAGTAAGAAGTCAGACATATTCAAAGAAGCTACATTGAAGAAATTCCCGAAGAACGTGCATAAGCCATCATCTAGTGCACAAATTTATACCGATTTAAGTATTTCTGTGATGACACAAGCAGTGGTAGCAAATATCTTTCAAACTTGAGTATAACAGTAGTCCCCTTCACGGCGTAATTGTAGTGCTTTTGCTCCCCGTGTAGGTCACTGTTACCACTACTTATACCCCTGATCCTACTGCTAGAATTTGTTTTGTAAGGCTGTCACAAAGTGACAAGGTTGCTTTCAAATGATATGTACCGGAAGGGGCAAAAACCGAACCAAACATCACACTGTGACTATGGAGTTTGCCAGATGATAGGCTTCATCGTTTGTTCCTCTTTCAAAACTTCCATCTCAGACGGCTATAGAGGTGGGAATTTGCAAAACCTGAATAATAAATGGACAATATTACTCCTATTTCTGGTGCATCCGTATGTTACAGTGACTTACTATCCAATGCTATTGACAGGTTGACATATGAAATCTTGATATGGGTCCACCGGTATAATTTGTCGACTTCTTTTCTTATTATTGTGTTCTTAGACCATCCATGAAAAGGATTAGCCCGTACATCTGCGATGGTGGAGGCCGCTCTGATTCTTGAAAAGCCTTCAGCTACTCAACTATAAAAGATAGGGGCACGGATAGCTTTCCTATAAAAGTCAACTCTTTCCTTAGTTGGGGTACCAACTGGTTGCTGGACTATTCTTCTACAGAGGTTCTTTTATAACCTTAATAAGTATTCAAGTGTCTAATGTTAAACACAAGATGGAGTACAAAGGTAAGAGAATTAGGCTTTTTGAAAAATAACAGAAAATTACAATTGGGTGAAAAACAAATGTCTTAGGCATAGTGGAACTTTGATATCCCATCTACCTCATTTTGAGGTTGTAAGTTTCCTTGGTTCTAAAAACTGTCAAGTAATAACATTGTTAGCTGAAAAAATGGGAAATTTTTGGTTTTGCCTCCGAGTATACCCGAGTAACTGTATTTCATATAGAAGCATAAGTGGCCGAGCGGTCTAAGGCGACAGACTCAAGTTCTGTTACTCGCAAGAGTGCGCAGGTTCGAACCCTGTCTTATGCACCATTCTTCTTATGCGGCTTTAGCTCAGTGGGAGAGCGCCAGACTGAAGATCTGGAGGCCCTGTGTTCGATCCACAGAAGTCGCATTAATTTTTATTTTTTTGTGCCGTGGTCTCTATTTTTATTTCAAGGTAGTAAATCCGCCACTGGGAGCCATTCTAATCTTCATCTCTTACTTTGTATGACCCACCACAGCAGTATGTGCTATATGTAGCACTTTTCAGGCCCTGATCAAAGCTCAAGCCCCGAAATCGGCGCATAGCGCATAGCGCATAGTTTAACTAAACTTGAAAACTAAAAAGCTTGAAGCTCGAAAATTTGAAAATCAAATTTGGCTGGGAAGGGAAACCGAGACCGTCGCTCATGGACGACCAGCAATGGACTTTCCAGTTAATGTGATTACATGTTTGCCAATCTGCTCCCTCTGCTACCGGGTACGACTCACCCATAGTACTGTCTGAAAATCAGACTTGTTTGTGCATTACGGAAGCACTCTACTCCTGCTCATAGAATGGCTTCTTTTGTTCAGCAAAATAAAGTTGCAGTCACCGTCACCGCCCTTTTGGGTATCGGTACTCTTGCCGGTATTATTTATTACATGAGCCAGAACAGCACATCATCAGGTGCTGGTTCTGCATCAGGTGAAAGTTCCACAGCTTCAAAGAAGAAGAAGAAGCACTCGAAGAAGAAGAAGGGTGGAAATTCTGCCACTCCACCACCAACTGGTTCAAGCGGTTCCACAGAAGTCGTTGCAGAAGATCCTGCAACCTCTCTCTATCCAATTGATCCATCCACTAAGTTGCCAGCTATTACTTCAGACGTACTATCTACCCTCTCCACTGAGAAGAAGGAAGAATGGGCTCTGTCATTGAAGGAAAAGGGTAATGAGTATTTCAAGGCTAAGCAATATGAGAAGGCAATCGTTTACTACACTAACGCATTAGACTGCAAGAAGGACCACATTTTCTATGGTAACAGATCTGCATGCTACTATGCATTGAAGGACTATGACAACACCATTAAGGATACTACCAGTGCATTAGAATTGAAGAGTGATTACACCAAATGTCTTTTAAGAAGAGCCCACGTTTATGAAGAAATCGGCAGATTTGAAGACGCAATGTTTGATTTGACTGCTCTCTCCATCTTTGGTGGATTGTCTGATAAGACTAATGAAAGTTACCTTGAAAGAGTCTTAGCTAAGCAAGCGACTAAGATGAATGATGAAGTCTACTCTAACTTACCAAAGGTTTTGCCATCTTCATCCTCCATTTGTTCCTTCCTTGGCGCTTTTGCTAAGGAGGACATTGATCTTGATTTGGAGAAATATGAAGAAGGCAGCGGTGTCTACTACTTGGTCAAGGCTCTCAATGAAATCAATAAGGATACTGACGAAGGTTACGAAAGTGCAGATGATGCATTGAACCAAGCTGTTCAAAGATTCGAAAAGGGTGAATACAAGAAGGGCGAGGAAAATTTGGTTGCCATTGCATATGAATACATGGGCGTCTTTGCATTCTTGAAGACTGTTGACTCCGCAGTCGGTTACGTTGAAAAGGCATTGAAGCTCTACCCAAGACCTAGAATGTACGTTATTTTGGCCTTAATTGCAGCTGACAAAGGTGACTATTTGAAGGCTGAAGAACAATTCGCGCAAGCTATCAAGATGAACCCAGAAGATTCCAACATCTACTACCACTGTGGTCAGGTTTACTACTTGATTGGTGATTTAAAGAAGGCACAGGCTAACTTTGAGAACGAAAAGAAGTTGAATCCAAAGAATGTTTACGCTTACATCCAATTAGCTTGTATCACCTACAGACATAATGAAATTGAGAAGTGTTTAGAACAGTTCACTAAGGCTAAGAGTGAGTTCCCACTCTCGCCGGAGATTCCAAACTATCTTGGTGAAATTTTATTTGACAAGGGAGATGCCGAAGCAGCAAGCAAACAATTTGATGTTGCTATTAAGTTACAAGAAGCACTTCCAGGCAACAACATTGGTGTACTACCATTGATCAATAAGTCTGTCATTTTCCAAAAGCTTGGAGACTTTGATGCCTCCCT
>JAMYHI010000207.1:0-35874 GCA_025531525.1 Pichia sp. P7020A
GAAAGGTGAATTGTATGTTTCATACTTCATAAGGAGAGAGAATCGACTACCTGTTTGCGAACGATTTCGTCGTACCTTGCCCTATCAGTTCTCCATAATTTACCTGCATCGACGTTGGCGGGAGAATTTGGATTTGGGTCTGCAATCATTGAGGAGACACTTAACAGTATCTTTTCGATACTCTGCAGTGGGCCCCATCTCTCATCCGCGGATTCGTTACTAAGTGGGTCATTACCTGGTTCGTGAAGAATGGAAATGCACACTTTACCATCACTGTACACATTAGGGTGGAAGATTGGTGTTTTGAACTTTAGTGTTGGCGGAGAAAGCGGATATTCTTTTGGAAAGTCTAGGGTCGCTTCAAATATGCCATATTCATAAGGAGTGTCCTCTGGACCTGTTATAATACAACGCCAGTGGAAGAGGTCGCTATCTGAGATGGGTGCAGCAATGATTCCTTCGGTTGGGTTCTCCATGAGCTCGCGCAGTTCGCGGAGAAGACGTTTATGGGCAGTGGTGAGCTTTGGAGGCATGTCAAGAGTAGTTGAGTGCAGTAAGAGGTAAGCTGTGATAATTCCGGCTGTTGCTGTATGTTGTTTTTCTTGAAATCTATTCCTTGATGTGGTCTCGTCTATCAGTATGAGTCCTGTCTCTTGTCTCTGGCCTCTTGCTTTTGATGCTGGGGGGTATTTTTCCGGTTTCCTTGTTACCTCACCGACGCGTCGCATCAGGCTCCTGGAGTAATCCGTAATTGTGCGCGTGCATGCGTGCGGCCGTAGAAACCCGGGGAAGTAGCCAGTGGCGCGTTGAGAATCTCCGGGGCCGTGGCTGGCGTTGGGCGTTGGGCGTATAATTGGTGCGGGGGGTTCAAAGAAAAACCTCGGTCATCGGTCATGTGTGCCGGAGCTGTAATAACTAACAATCAGCACGTAAGTACGGGGGGTTCGCCGAGGGAGCCGCCGCCGGGGCCCGCTGAAGGCGCAAATGCACATGCATGTGCCCACCGACGAGAGCTCATTATAATGAGCTTTCGTCAAGATCACCAGCTTAAACAATCACCCCACACCCTATTCTGCTCTGGTACCAATTTGCAATTGGCTCTTTCTAGCTTCGTAACGTCTCTAGTCATTTAGCTGCCCACTCCGGAAATAATTGTACAAAGCCGACAAGCTCTTCTTTCGCTTCGAAATATATTGATTTGCTCGTTACCTTATAACTATAAGTGAAAAGGGACCTCGATTGGCCTATCGACAAGCCACATAACGTTTGCCATCTCTGTTTTAGCCACGATTCCGATAACCAAGCAATAGGGGGATTCATTGGCCGCATCAGAATGTCAAATACACGCTCGGTATCACCTGGGTCAGCGCACATTCCGCTGCCGACGGCGACAAATTCAACAGGCACGAACAAGTTTGACCCAGCCTTTACAAATACAAATACCCCGGGAAATAAAACGAGGACTTCACCCTCAGCTTCTCCCTCCATCTCTTCCACACCGCACCCATCGCAACTCAACTCAATACTAAACCCTTCAAGGTCATCTCAAAACCTCAAAGAATTACAACCGAAAATGCGGATGTCAATGACAATGTCTAGCAGGGACTCAATGAATGAAAGCGCACCCATCACTAACCCCGGAACGGGTGATGCAGCAAATTATGACAATGGTACGACTAATTATAATGAGAATGATAATGATAATGACAATGATAATTGCGAGGACACAGGCAATGAGGACGACCTGGAAGACGATGATGACCGAACCGATGCGAGACAACATACGAACAACAACGACAACGACAACGACAACACCAACTCTCAACCGCCCCGCAAACGCTCTAAAGTTTCAAGAGCGTGCGACGCTTGTCGGAGGAAAAAGGTTAAATGTGATGCCACCTTTGACACCGACTCCAAATCAATCACTAAGATCTGCACCAACTGCGCTAAGATTAACGAGGAGTGTACTTTTACAAGAATACCATTGAAGCGAGGCCCTAATAAAGGATACAAGCTGCAAAGTCAACAAGGCACAATAGCAGCAACACCATCTTCCTCTTCATCGACTGCATCAAACTCATCAACAAAGGTCGTCAAGCGGCAAGGTCGGTCACGAAAGTCTTCACTTGTCGACGTCAACAATATCCCAAGTAGGGTTGAGAAGAAACGACAATTCCCAATACTTCCTCAACCTCAACCACCAATGCAAGCGCCACACATTGGCACACAGTCCCCCAACTCGCACATCTCGAACATTATTCTCCCACCATTCAATGCATTATCATACCCAAGCATGCAATCATCGGACCTATCACAACCACACCAACAGCCTACACAGATTCAAATGCAACCTAGTATCTCACAGCAGTCACAAGCACAACAATCGCAAGAAATATTTTGGAAAGTGCCTACTACAATGCCTAGTTTCAACACTAACTCGTTTGTACATTCTCGCAAAGGTTCTGTTGACTCCACCCATTCATCAATAAGCTCTGCGTCTTCTTTATCTTCTGATGCCAGACAAATGATCATGTCCAACTCCAAGTCATCAATTATCGGAGGTATGGAAAACTCCGACTCCGAGGACGAGTTCTTCAGTAATAACTCAAACAAATTCCAAAGGAGAAGCTTTCAGACTCCAATGACAACTCAAGAGAGGTCTCCCAGAGTATCTTTCACGAGTGATAGAGAGAGATCCAGCATTTCTTCGATACTCTCCGCATCCTCAATTGGGTCTTTTGAAAGACCTACGGGCACACCACAAGCTAACATGACTGAACAGCAGCAGCAGCAGCAACAGCAACAACAGCAGCAACAACAACAGCAACAACAACAGCAACAACAACATTTACAACCACAACAACAACCACACGGCCATGAAATATTTGGTTTACTAGACGCATACTACGCCACCCTTTATCCACAGTACCCAGTACTACCACACCCTGAGATTGTTAGAATTTCCGTATCCTCACTTTTGCAAAAGCACGAGTTCGATAAGGTCATTGAAGTATTTGCCACATCGCTACGAGCAATATCCGTGGCCAATCTTAATACGGATAAGAAAGTTTACATAAATTTCAAAGAGATCTCCAAGGCTTTTGAATTATTGGTGGGGTGGTTTTTGTCTAAATCGGTGATATATTCTTCCATGTCTGCCAAAGTAGTATTGACGTCCACTCTGACGCTTTTAAATTATGGGATCGTCATGTCCGGGTATGATTATTCATTAGGGTTTGGGATATCATTCTCATATTTTAAAGACTGGCTCATATTTAAGGAAGGATATGAGAGTCCAAGTTTTTCAAATTTAATTCAGCTCGTTGTACTTGATAATATCCACACACTCTATTTCGGTATTCCAAGAAGTTCGACAATTTGCTTTGCTATCGATTCTACATTCATTGATATGTACTTGAAGGAAACGAAATTTGTGGACACTGTGGAACTTGAATGGCTCTCGATTGGATTACATTTGGTTGTTCTCAACAACAATTTACAACAACTTGACACTATCGATAAGTTGAGTGAAATAGACGTCACGGGGACCAAATATAAGTTCATGTTAATTATCAAGCTTTATTATGATCTCTTCGTGTATGTCAGAAATATCAACGTACAGGGAGTGATCAACGAATATAAGGCTACCAACAGTGGTGGGGATATCACACGTCTCAATGAATACTTAGACTCATACATTTACAACGTTGAGCTAGACATCACGAAGCTCTGTAAGAAGATCACCAACATTATCGATGAACAGCTTGATGATTTGGAGTTGACTAACCCCAATGTGCTCATTTCTTTGATACTGGCTAAATGTTTGCACATTTCGATGAATACGGAAATCATATTAAAGTCGGTTATTCACCTTAATAAGGTTTTACAACCCATTGATGCAAAGAAGGGTAATTCCAGTGGACTCTCTTCGCTATCCAATCTCAATGACACAACGAACAATGATAACAGGAGTAGAAGCAGCAGTATGGGAAGCTCTGTTGATACGTTGAATAATGTACCCAACTCACCCTTGACATCAAATGGTCAAAATAACCGTCTCAGTGGTTGTAGTGACCGTATTGGCAAATTAATTGGTAACATTCAAT
The DNA here is from genome assembly GCA_025531525.1 of Pichia sp. P7020A. Taxonomy (NCBI): domain Eukaryota; kingdom Fungi; phylum Ascomycota; class Pichiomycetes; order Pichiales; family Pichiaceae; genus Pichia; species Pichia sp. P7020A. The sequence continues at coordinate 4,107 of JAMYHI010000207.1, forward strand.
CCAATGGTAAAAGATGCACGCAATATCCACAAATCCACGATCATTGCCGTGAACTTTTGGGGAAGTTACAGAGACAACATTTTGAGACACGCGTGGAGATAACTGTGCCACGTACGGTCAATTCTGGCGGTATTGAATATACCGTTGTGCTACAGAACTGGGCAAGACTGGTCAATTCACACTTTACTGGAGAGATTACCAAAGAAGGAATCAATGGCTGGAGTTATATGTAAAATTAAGGGAATATTTGTGTAAGGATAGAGAAAGAAAGAGAGTTAATATAGAAAATACTTGTACAATAATCAATCATAGAACCCTAGAACTGTTCAACTTAGTCTGCGCAACGTTGTTATCAACGATACCGTCATTAGGCTGAACATCGAGCAGTTTATTTCTTGGCGGCTCGTCATCTCGTGCAATGCCACCAGCCAGTTCCCCTGCTTGTTCATTGGAGAGCGTGTGCGTCATAACGTTCTTATTCTCTCCGGAGGTGTCAATATCTCTGCCCATTTTTTGTTCCAGTGCATATTGTGCACCTTGCTCATTGGATACCGTGTCCATCATTCTGTTTCGTGGGGTGTCCTCAGTGGGGACGCCGAATTGTTGTTTGTTATTCTCCGTCTCCAATAGTCTCACTCTTGGCTTATCTTCACCATGATGTGGTGATAGCTTTGTCTTGATCTTTTCAATAATACCCATATTGTGTAGTTGGTTTGATTTGGTTTGATTTGATGTGGTGTGATCTACTCTTTGAATAGTCTAGGGCGTTCGGAGTTCTTACCGCTAGGCGGACAAAAGATAGTGTGGAGACGGATAAACGGTATGCACCAGGGGAATCAGCCGCCCTTTTATAGAGCCAGCCGTGCAGACCCGAGATTCGATACATTCACAGACATCAGCGGCTACCCAACTCCACCATACATGTACAACGTCCCTCATACATTAATTCAGGTCACAAGCTTATGATGACGTTAACTCTGACGGATATAGTTGCAGGTCAGGAGGTGCCAATTGCACGAGCTGGCACTGCCCGCGCGGCGCACGCGTGGGACAGGTTTAAGGTTTAGGCGCTAACCTAGTAATGAGGATTTCCACCTTCCGGCACAGCCAGAGACGCCAATTGGTCCGGTGAACGGTGAACGGAGAACGGAGAAAGTACGACGTATAGCTGCGGTTGTCCTTGAAGGTCTTGGCATGATCAGAGCGTGCCAGAAGGTAGCAGGAACAAAGGGATACATCACTGCACATCATAACATGAACCAGACTTCAACGATATTGGTGCTGCCAACTGATAACAGTGTCAGTGTAGGTAATGATAGCGCTAACATCACCACTATCAAAGGTGTCATTTTCGACATGGATGGTACGCTAACCAGACCGCAGACGTGGATGTTTGGGGAAATGAGACGTCAATTAGCGGTACCCGATGGCGTTGATGTACTCACGCATTTAGAGTCCTTACCGACACCAGAGTTAAGACATGAAGCGGAACGGAAATTGCGACTCATAGAAGAGAAGGCAATGGATGAACAGCAACCGACGGTGGGATTGTTGGATACATTCAAGAAATTGCATAGTATTGGTGTGAAGACATCTATTTGTACGAGGAATGTGCCCAAACCCGTTAGTGACTTCTGTAGGAAGTTTCTCGATTGCGATCCTTATGGTACGTCTACGTCAACTCCGATATCAGATCCGACACCAGCGACACTGATATCGGGCCCCGTTGTCACTAGAGAATTCAAGCCACCTAAACCATCACCGAAACCACTACTGCACATCATTGAAACGTGGGGGGTTACCCCCGGTGAAGTGTTAATGGTGGGCGATTCTCACGATGATATGGATGCGGGTCTATCTGCCGGCTGTGCAGTAGTGCTGTTGAGACACGAGGATAACGAGAACGTCGAGACATTGTATGCAACAGAAACTGGCTCAAGATTACACGGTGTTGCACATGATCTTCATGAACTGCACAAAATGTTACAAAATGGTATCGTACTGTAGATATATGTACCTATTACGTGCTTATCCCTTTAAGTTCAGCGAACAATGTACTCACCGGAGCTGGCGATGTATTTCACTCCTTTAAAGGGCTTGGCGTTTCCACTGCTGCTATCATTGAGAAGTTTAATCCCCTGCACCTTAATCCCACTCGGTATGCTACCGTGATACTTGTAGTGAACGCGAACAAATTGTGGTGTAATGTTGGCAAAATCACTATTCTTCTTCACCCCTGCAGATCCAATAGATCCGCGTAGTGTGAACTTACCACCGACAACAACATCATCCTCAAACTTCCATTCGTAATTACCAGTTTGGGACCGTGTAACAGTACCTGTACTGCTACGTAACACTCTCATATCGATACCGTTTTGCGTAGACTCTGCGCCATTGCTACCGCCATTTTCGTTGTTTGCCCCATATCCGCCATAAGCGTCATCTCCTCCTTGTTGTGTATCATTCTCAGTATTTGAATCAACATCCATGGATGCACTCTTTGGCAAGAATATCTCCACCACGAGACCACTGATGTCCTTTACGTTGACAGAATCTTTACTGCCAAATCCTGCACCTAGACCACACCCCGTATTTACACACACTTCAAATTCATTCCTGTGGATACCCAACCCGGAGATGAGATCAACGTTGATGAGTCCTGCGAATTTGGAAATGTCTAGTTCGTTATTGTCGTTGATGTTGCCTTTGCTGTCCCCGTTGCAATCGGCATCCACTTCTACGAGGTCTATGTTATATGTAAGTAATTTACATTGCCCATCAGGTGGTACTAGTTGCAAGATCTTCCCATTGGAGTTTTTCCATGCTCTTCTGTCAACGGATTTGTGCAGAGAGGGGTAAGATTCTGCTAAATTGAAGGGATGTGGCACCGAGAGAGATACTTCCAATGTTGGGAGACCGGATAGAGACGTAGCGAGATCTATGTGACCGTGAATGACGGCTTTCTTGTATGCCGAGTTTGAGTAAGAGTGAGAACGAGAACCGGAGCTGTAGTTATGATTGTTCCCGTAACTGTTCTTTTGGGGTTTCATATTGGTAGATTGCATGGGCGTGACAATCAGATCTATCGTTTCATAGATATCTAGAAATATCTCATTTTGTGAGTTTTTGATATTGGTACGTCTCCAAGGCGCTGGATTTCCTGACTTCTCTAAGATTGTTGCATATGTGAATGCAGGGGAGGAAGTTGATGCAGATGTGCCATTTGAGAGATGTTGATAACCAGATTCCCCATTACCCTGTCTCTGCATGGTTCCATGTTTCATGTGCTGGATCGATGTTGCGGCATTGTTCTGGATCTGCTTAGTGGCAGAAACGAATTTATCTATGATGCTATTGTTGGGTAATAATTCACGAAGTTGATTCAAATCCGTAATGAAGGGTAAAGATGCATCGAGTAGTTCTTGAAGAAGCATGATAATACGATGTGAGTTCATTTGAATTTTGTGGGCAGATAGAGAGTTTGTCTGCAACATCATCTTAGTTGCCCTAATGAACGTTTCCTGGAAATTGGTGTATTCGAGGGGGTTGACCGTGTTGGAGATAGACTGAGAAACGGCAGCTTTCTCTTCAGTATTGCTTTCTGTCTCTACATGGGTCCCTTTCTCTCCTGCAACATCTGAAGTACTTGGTTCAGTGCCAGTCTGGGCATAGTTATCTTTATTCTGTGATTCCAATTCCGATTCTGATTCCGATTCCGATTCCTCTGTAATGGATGTATATTCGTCACGGTTATCAGCGCCACGAGAGCCGACGTACGATTGATCGTTCAGAGGAGTTGTTACTGACGTGTCACTATGAATTTCATGGCCTTCTGCTTCGTCTTCTACTTCGTTCTCATCTTCATCTTCATCTTCGTCATCAGAAACAACGTCCACATACTCCGGTCGATTTGATCCTAATGTGAGGAGATACAATCCATCGAATTTACACCAGGAGATGTTCCAATCTTTATCCAAAGTGATTTTTGGGGGTAATACAATGACATCACTTTCCTGATTTTGAGCAGAAATTGTCGTTGCAGTTGTCATTGGCATTGACATTGACATTGACATTGACATTGCAGATGAATCGGGTCCCTGTTCTGAGCCAACATTCGTTTGTGAATAATCGAATATGGGAGTCGTCGATGAATCAAAGAAGCCGAAATCAATGGAGTTTGCAGCATCCGTAATGAGTAGTTCTCGCTTTGCAATGGCGAGTTGATTGCGTATGTACGCGTATGAGGGGACCCTGGGGTCAGTTTTGAAGTGGAAGACTGGAAGCTGCGCTGCGTCAAGGATATACACAGCGTCTATGAAGCCCATTGGTGTGTTGTGATTGATTCTGTCTAGCCCTGGGTTGTGCGTCACCTGCTTCTACTCCTACTTACAGCTGTCCTGATCCCTCTAATGTGCCTGTGCCCTGTGCCCTCTCTCTAATTTCCAATTTCCAATTCCCAATCCCTTTCACTTCCTCTCTCTCTTCTCTGTCTCCCACTGAATTCTCAATTTTCAATTGTGAAATCTGCCGCTGTCGGCTGTCGCTGTGTGTGCTCCGAGGAAGAAATCGAGTTTTCGCTTATAAGGCGCGCATCCCCCCAGCAGATCAGATCAGAAGCCAGCGAAAGGCGAAAGGCCAAAAGCGAAAGGCCAAAAGCGAAAAGCGAGAAGCTCAGAGAGCGGCTCAGCAACTAGCAACAACAGCAACAACAACAACAACAACAACAACAATGTCAAGACTAGACAGATTAGTCACCATCCTAGAGACGGGATCAACACCCTTCGTGCGTAATACAGCAGCAGACCAGCTTGCAGACCTCGCCAAGCAGCATCCACATGATACACTCAACCTTCTCGCTAGAGTGTACCCCTTTCTCTTCCACAAGAAATGGGAGACGAGAACTTCAGCGGCAAGAGCATTTGGTGGTATAGTCTCTCATATACCACAATGGGATCCTAATAGCGAATATCAACAACAATTGCAGAATGTTACGCCCAATGAGAATGATCCAGATGCTATACTTTACCAACAGATCAAAAAGGAAGAAGGAGTGGAGGACAATCAAGAAGAAGATGACAATAGCGACGTTAAGGATGATCCCGAAGCAAAGTCCAAACTTAGCCAAATGATAGATACAGATAAATATGAAGCCATGCTCGTCTCCTTTAAGGATTGGGATTTTAAAGGTGTCATTGATTCCGGTTGCGTGCTTTTATCTGCTAATGAAGACTCCTTCAACGTATTCAAGAACGTTGCTTCTGAGTCAATGGCTCAAAACAAAAAGTTTAAAACATCATCCTTTACAAAGAAAATTGGCTTTGATGATCTCATATCCGTTCAAGAGATTAAGAGAGAGATTAAGTCCGAAATGGGTGCAACTTCCTCAACTTCTGGCTCAGAGACAGCAACCGCGGCAAATTCTCCAAACATGAACGTCAATGAAGTCTTGAATACGAATACAGTCACCATAAAACGAGAAGACAGTAACAGCCCGATGTCGAGTGATTCTAAATCTCCCAAACTATCCGCAAGAATGCGTGCCCTTGCGAAAAGGAAGGCCAAATTTGGAGGTTCTAAGCCGATGACCGTTGATATCACTCAAAGTTCAGTGTCTAGTCAACTAGAGAACTCAAATGCATTGAATGGAAGTAACAATAACAGTGGTAGATCAACTCCCTCAAATGGCAATATGGACATAACCTCTCAGCAACAAGGTTCCAAATTAGTCATTGAGAATAAACCACTCCAAGAATCAATCTCTTCCTTTGCCAAGTTCGCAGACCACGTCTGGATTTTGCAAGGTATCTATGAACTATTAATCAAATCCCTATTTTCCCCAAATTGGGAGATACGACATGGTTCCACGTTGGGACTTCGTGAAATTCTCAAATTCAAGTCACAGGCCTTATCCGCTGGTCGTGTTAGCGGTAAATCAAATACCGAAAATGATTTGAGAAATAAAAAAACATTACAGGATCTCTCCGTTAGAATACTGGCAGTTTTATCCATGGATAGATTCGGTGATTATGTCTCAGATACCGTTATTGCTCCAGTCAGAGAGAACGTCTCCCAAGTGTTGGCCGCCATTTTGAGATGGGTCGATAATGAGACTACTGAACTCATCTTTAACGCATTGTGTGAATTGGTCAAGCAGGATGATTTACAGAAACAATGCTGGGAGGCCAAACATGGTGGTTTGCTCGGACTTCGCTATTTTGTCTCCATCAAACCTGAATACCTATTGGACAATCAACAATTGCTTTTGAAAACTTCAGAAATTGTAATTGAATGCTTACGTGGTAATGAGAACGATCTGGATCGTGATGATGACGTTCAAACTGTCGCTGCAGCTATTCTTTTACCAATCACTAAACAGTTCGTCTCATTACAGAGAGATCTCGTGAAGGAACTATTATCAGTACTTTGGAGTTGTCTTATTGACTTGAAGGACGATTTGGCAGCCGCCACTGGCTCCGTGATGGATTTGTTAGGTAGTCTCTGCCAAGAGAAGGTCGTTTGTGATGTGTTGCGTGAGATGTCTATCTCATCTGCAGAATGGAATTTCACAGCTTTGGTCCCTAGACTTTATCCATTCTTACGTCACAGTTTATCAGGTGTGAGGAAATCAGTTTTGAAAACACTTTTATCATTCATTGAAATTGAGGATGATTCAATGCACGATTGGATCAATGGCCACATAATCAGATTGATTTTCCAAAACTTACTAGTGGAGAGAAATGATGAGATTCTTGACCTCTCTTTCCATCTGTACAAAGAGTTGATTAACTATCTATCTACAAAGAACAACAACACACCAGGTGCTTTTGATTCAATATTGTCATCTCACATTGGACCACTCATTGACTTGATGATCACCCCCGTTGGGCTTCCAAGATTCAACTTTTCTATGAATCCAGCAAACATCTTGCGTCCATCTGGTCATTGTATGGCACTTAATGACATTCAACTCACAGGCATCAACTTTAAGAACTTTCCAAATGATCACCATTCTCGTCATCACAATGGAACTCACAACTCTACGAACGGACGCAAAAGAAAGCAAGATTCGCCAGATACCTCCAACATCGATGGTCATGTCGCCAATGCCAACACCAATGGTAAGAGTAACATGGGCATACCTGAATCCGAATATGATTTACATGTGAATATTGACGCCCCAATGATCAATGGCGATGTGACTCTCGTTTCCATCGATACCATCTACAAAACGAGGTTGATGTCTGCGAAGGCCATGGGTATAACACTCTCCAAATTTTCCGGTGAATCTAACATCATCAATGTCCTCACAAATTTACTCGACAACTTGCGTGGTAAGTACCTTACATCGAGATTGGTATCATCATGGATCATCAATGAATTTTTTTCCTCTGTCAGCAACTATGGTAAGATTGAAGGCATCGATTATGGGAAGTTATCACAATGTGTCACTCCAATCCTGCTACAACTTCTCACCATTCCAGCTACGTCGTTACCCTTTTTCAAAGAAATTGTTCCCTTACTTCGTACAACGAGATCGCATTCCTCTTACTTGTTAAGTCTATTCAAAGAACAGGCCCATCTATCATCCACTAAACTCAAGGTTTTGGCCGTTTTGGTAACGGGCGAGAACGAGGCCGGTCCCGGTGCTTTCTCACTCAATGATGCTAGAGATTTGATCGATAATTGGTATGGTAACAGTTACAAGTCTTTGAATGCTGCCACTAGGATTTCCATTGGCAAAGCCCTTGAAAATGCCAAGGATCGGGTGAGATTGAGTGTTGAAGAGGTGGAGGATGAGATGCATAGTCGACTCAATTCTGTGAATTCCTCCATTGCTGGTGCAGTCATTCATGCCATTGTCTTTGAGGGAGATGGTAAACTTCCTTCAAAATTGAACCCTATCATTAGATCGCTAATGGATGGTGTCAAACTTTGCGATAGTGAACTCATTCAACATTACATCTCTGAGAGTGTTGCATCCTTGATTAAACAATTAATCTGGGAAGGCAGAAACAACATTGCTGATAAGATGGTGAAGAATCTCTGTGGGTTCTTGTGTGTTGATCCACTAGAAGTTCCTGAATATGCTCCATATAAGTCATTTGATGGTATTGTCAGTTTGGTAAGAGATGGTAGGGATAACGATGTTGTCAAGGAAGCGGCGGCCTCATCGGATATTGATTCATCGACGAAGGATGGTGAGTCAAGTCCCAAGATTATTGATTTTGAAGTCAAAGGAGCAATCGTCAAACGAAGAGGTGGTAAATTCTCTCTCAAGTCTTTGGTTGAATTATTCAAGGGAGAATTGTTCAACAAGCTACCAAAGTTGAAGTTGATTATGGTGGAACCCTTTGCTGAAATGGATGAGAGTAAAGTGGATCAATTGACTGATAAGGAGGGTCAGAGTATCATTGACGCATACGAATTGATCAGAACTCTATTTCCATGGATTACCATTGAATTGCAAGGTGAACTTTTGACGCATATCGAGGTGTTCATCAAAGGTTTGAACTCTAAGCAATCCGTTTTCAGATATTCTTCTTCGAAATGCATTGCCAGTATTGTCAGCACGCGTCCTACCATTGGTTTCCAAATCTTAGTTGAGAAGATTATTCCCATGCTAAATAATCCACTGGAGACTAGAGATAGACAAGGTGCCGTTGAATGCATCTATCACGTTGTACAGATGATGGAATCGACCATTTTACCATATGTTGTGTTTTTGATTGTTCCAATCTTGGGTAGAATGAGTGATTCCAATCAGGATGTGAGGTTGATTTCCACATTGACGTTTGCACAGATCATCAAGCTCGTTCCCTTAGAATCTGGTATTCCGGATCCCGTTGACATGCCTGAGAGTTTACTTGCTGGTAGACAGAAGGAGAGAGAGTTTTTGAGCCAAATGATGGATCCGACAAAGATTGAACCATTTGAGTTACCTGTGAGTATCAAGGCTACTTTGAGAAAATATCAGCAAGAGGGTATCAACTGGTTGTATTTCTTGAACAAGTATCATTTGCATGGTATTTTGTGTGATGATATGGGATTGGGTAAAACATTACAAACTATTTGTATGGTTGCTAGTGATCACTATTTGAGGTCTGAGAGATTCAAGAAGAATGGATCCGTTGAAGACAGACGGTTACCATCTTTGATTGTCTGTCCACCATCTTTGACTGGACATTGGGAACAAGAATTCAATCAATATGCGACATTCATGAAGGTTCTTGTCTATGCGGGACCTCCAAGTGTGAGAAGTCAATTGAGAAATACCATCCAAACTGGTGTTCGTCAACAAATTGATGTTATTGTCACCTCTTACGACGTTGTGAGGAATGATGTTGATTTTATCACTCAATTTGATTTCAACTATTGCGTATTGGATGAGGGTCATATCATCAAGAATCCTAAATCTGCTCTATCCAAATGTGTTAAGCTCATCAAGGCAAATCACAGATTATTATTGAGTGGTACCCCTATTCAGAACAATGTTGTTGAATTGTGGAGTTTATTTGACTTTTTGATGCCTGGATTCTTGGGTACATATAAACAATTTGAGACGAAATTTGCCAAACCTATTGCATTGTCTAGAAAAAGTAAAGGTAAGAAGGAACAAGAACGAGGTGCATTGGTGTTGGAGAGTTTACATAAACAGGTGTTACCGTTCATGTTACGTCGGTTGAAGGAGGATGTTTTATCTGACTTGCCACCAAAGATCATCCAAGATTACTATTGTACATTGTCCAACTTACAGAAACAGTTGTACAAGGATTTCATTTCCAAGCAGAAGAAGAATGTCATCAAGGACATTGAGAGTGCAGAACCTGTTGATGATGAGGATCATGCCGGTGCTGGTGCTGACCAGGGTAAGAATGCTAAACAGCACGTTTTCCAAGTGTTACAATATATGAGAAAGTTATGTAACCATCCATCGCTCGTTTTGACTAGGGAACATCCTCAATTCCAAGAAGTTTCGAACTATTTGAAGAAATACAATATGAAGTTGGATGATATTGAACATGCACCGAAACTTTTAGCATTGAAAAATTTATTGAAAGAATGTGGTATTGGTAATATTGGTACTGAATCGAGTATCATTTCACAACATCGTGCATTGGTTTTCTGTCAGATGAAGGATATGTTAGACATTGTGGAAAATGATTTACTCAAGAAACACATGCCGAATGTTACGTATTTGAGAATGGATGGTTCGACAGATCCTAGATATAGACAGAACATTGTGAAAAAGTTCAATGAAGATCCATCAATTGATATCTTATTGCTCACAACTAAGGTTGGTGGGTTAGGATTGAATTTGACAGGTGCTGACACTGTGATTTTTGTGGAGCATGATTGGAATCCGATGAATGATTTACAAGCAATGGATCGTGCACACAGACTCGGTCAGAAGAGAGTTGTTAATGTGTATCGGTTGATTACGAGAGATACACTCGAGGAGAAGATTATGGGATTGCAAAAGTTCAAGATGAACATTGCTTCAAGTATTGTGAATCAACAAAACAGCGGACTTGCGTCGATGGACACACACCAGCTATTGGACTTGTTCAACTCGGATAGTGTGGGCAAGGAGGACGAAGAGGGTGTGAAGGAGGAGAAGATGGATTCAGGTGCCGGTACCGGTGCTAATGCCGCTGATGTTGCGAGCGAGGACGGATTGGGCGGTAAAGCCGGCAGTGCTGTCAAGGAGCTAGGCGAGCTCTGGGACACGAAGCAGTACGAGGAAGAGTACAATCTCAGCCAGTTTATCAGTACATTGCAATGATGGGTGCCATTCTAGTGCGCCTGAGTCTTGTTTTATAGAATAACCAACATGTAGAGTTTACAATTTGGCATTTGGCATTTGGCATTTGGCATTTGGCATTTGGCACATGGTTTGAGCCGCTTTTCACTATTGGAGGCTCAGCCCATTGTACACCGTTGTGGGATCCGCATATACTGTCGTTAATTGAGTGAAATTGTGAAATTGTGTCAGAGTCTTGTGCATGGAACAGCGCACAGGCCTTGTAGACACCAGCGGACAGTGCACTGAGTACAGATACAAAATACCAGTCACGGGGGCCCACAACTGTCTGCCATGCCAGCCGTACAGCCTGGATCGAATAATGGGCGAAAACCCGCTAAAAGCAACGGGTGTGTGAAGTAGGCGACGCATCATGAAGTGGGTCCCCGTTGAAGACGCGTAGTTTAACAACGTTTTGGCTGTTTTCCGACTACATTCATTACAATCAAGGTGAAACGTACTCTACTGATGATATTCAGAGCGAAAGCGCTAACGATTATACCTCAGATCCAAGGGAAGCTCAGTTCACTACTAAGCTTTCCCGACCAAAATTAGCCCAAGGATATAATAGGTGGATGATGAACCCCCCTTTTGACTATAATTACGGCACATCTTACAGACAAATAAATAAAGCACTGGAAGACAGTCGTATTTCCGTTCGAAGAGGTACCCATACCCTTCGAAAAACAGCTGCAGAAATTGCCCATTAAAGAGGTGTCCCCGAGTCAGAGATCAAAGCAGCAGACAGATGGGACACAAAGAAGGAGCAAGCTCAGTACACGTATCACGGACTTTGCTCAAATACTTATCTTCTCCACAAATGAAAGTTACAATGCCCCAAGAAGTCGTAACGATGTTCCAGATGAGTTGATTGATGCGATATTCCCATGGCTGGCTGAGTATAACTAGTTGGGTACTTCCGGGCTACTGATGAAGAAACTTTTCACCTCTGTGGCCGAAGTTCTTGCCCAAGATCTTCCGATTCTATTCCAGAAGTATCCTAGCCATTTCTTAAGATTTCACCCAGTGTTTAGAACAAAAGCCCATTGCAATCCATTGTTTCGAAGCTAGTCGATTATTTGGCAGATCTGGCCACAAAAAGTGACTTGGAAACTACCTTCAAGCAAGCTGGACATAGGCGAAAAGTTCGAAAAGAAATGATAGCACATACCAGTACAATATGCTCGTTCTCTAAGCGGCTAATCGAATCTGGTTTGATTAATTTACATAAGAAATTTGAAGAAAGTTGCGAAAGATACCTTGAGATGTATCGAGACATGAGCAACTTCGAGGGTACGATGTATAGTGCTTTTATCTCACTTAGAGAAGAGTTCAGTACTTTATTGCCCACCTCATATGGCGAGGAAGGTCGCAAAAAGAGGAGAAGACGTGCCCTTTCGCAACTTTCTTCAAATTTCTTGTGTAAATTAATCAAAATAAATTCGATTAGCCGCCTAGAAAATCAGCATATTGTACTGGTATGTGCTATCATTTCTTTTCGAACTTTTCGTCTATGTCCAGCTTGCTTGAAGGTAGTTTCCAAATCACTTTTTGTGGCCAGATATTTTGAGCAATAGCAATCCGAACATTTATAGATCTGTTTCTGTGCAACCATCATCTGCCCCTGATGACGTTTCACTGGAAAGTTCCATAAGTTCAACAGATCAAACAGGCTCAACAGATCAAACAGGCTCAACAGATCAAACAAGCTCAACAGATCAAACAAGCTCAACAGATCAAACAGGTTCATCGAGTCTCTTAGGGACAGCAGTGAATCCTTCTTCTTCGGTACGCGGTGGCACATTAATGGTAAGTATGAGTCAACCTTACACATATCCATTTTCCTCTTCAATTGGTTACCTTGGGGTTTGTGACAGATTGGTTCATCGATGCTGAGGCACTGCATGGCAGTAGTATCCAGAGATACTACATGCAACCTAAGGTTCGTGCTGGTGTCAATGTGAAATATTTGAGGTGGAGAAGGCTAGCTGTAGTCTTCGAGAAAGTTTTCCGTGGTAGCCTGAAGAGCAATAAACTAGTTCAGACCCATGTTATGCCTATTCTAAACGAGCTGACAGATATGCATCCCAGAGGGCCGATAAGCTATAGAAATTGCTTAATAAAATCAAGAACCGACTGGAAAACGAACTTGTCACTTGTCACCGACGCAGCAGAGACTAGCGCCAGACACCAGACATGAGCTGTTATACGCGCCAGAAATATTGCCAGAACCCAGAACCAAGAACCCATCAATTGTAAATTATTGTAACCCCGGCCCCCTTCTCTCATTGGTCGGCGTTAAGCTTTAAGCCGCGCCACAGCACAGGAGCCAGCACAGCCCGACCCGCGCTAGCTGCTAGTGGGCGACGGCAAATTTTAATTTTTAGAGCGAAAAGCGTTGCTGCACTGCCCGGCTGCTGTGGGAACAATGCAATTTGCCAATTCCGGTCGGCACCGGGAGTATTTTAAGCACACACGTCAATGTGATGTTAACGACGAACCGAACGGGTCTCCGGTGCCAGGTGGAATGGACGACAGAGGGCAGACGGCAGACGGCAGCCTGCGTTGTTGTCTCGTTCTCGTTCTAGCGTTCTTGTTATACTGTTACTGTTCTTGCCGTCGACCTGATTCTCGTCTAGGTCTGGTTGCGCCCTCGTCGTTGTCATCGTTGTCCTCCTTGCTTCTAACGTAGCACTTTACTATCTACTCACACACGCACACGCACACGCAAACGCACCACCCGATCATCATCATCACCATCATCATCACGCCCCCACCATGACATCGTCCTACGACAAAAAGTTCATCGATCAGTGCGCAGACACTTGGATCGCTATAGGCACATGTGCAGACACTATTGGACAGGTGGAGAAGGCAGTTGAAGCATTCTCAACAGCTCTAAGATATACGCCCAACAACGCCAAGGCACTAACTCATCTCGCACACGTATACAGGACACGAGATGCTTATGCAGAAGCAGCTGACTTATATAGGAGAGCTTTAGCTTTGGATCAACATAATGGAGAGACTTGGGGGTTATTGGGTCATTGTTACCTCATGTTGGATGATTTACAATCTGCTTATACCGCATATCAACAAGCATTACTTAACTTACAAAACCTTTCTGTGCCTAAATTATGGCATGGTATCGGAATACTTTATGATAGATATGGTTCATTAGAATATGCAGAGGAGGCATTTGTTAGAGTTTTAGAAATGGACCCTAATTTTGAGAAGGCAAATGAAGTTTATTTCAGATTGGGTATCATCTACAAATTACAAAATAAATTACAAAAAGCACTTGAATGTTTCCAATACATCTTAAATAGACCTCCTATCCCATTAACTCAAACAGACGTCTGGTTCCAGATTGGTACTGTGCTTGAACAAAATAGAGACTTCATTGGTTCTAAGGAAGCCTATGAGAGAGTCTTACAGGCAAGTCCTAACCATTCCAAGGTTTTACAACAACTTGGAGGTCTCTACTCACAATCAGAGGCACCATTTTATGATCTCGACATTGCGTTGCAATTATTGAGTCAATCCATTGAATTGAATAGCTCAGACGCTCATTCCTGGTATTATCTCGGTAGAGTGTACATGTCCAAACAAGACTACTCTAACGCTTACGAATCTTTCCAACACGCAGTTAATTTGGATTCTCGTAACCCAACATTCTGGTGCTCTATCGGTGTCTTATATTACAAAATCTCACAATTCAAGGATGCCCTAGATGCTTATACAAGAGCAATTCGTCTCAACCCATACTTATCTGAAGTCTGGTACGATTTGGGTACATTATATGAAACGTGTAATAATCAAATTGGTGATGCTCTAGATGCATATAGAAGAGCTGCATCTTTAGACCCTGATAATCCTCACATTAAGGAGAGATTGTTGCAACTCTCCAAATATGAAAAAGAAGGTGGCGCATTACCACCTCACGTTCAATCTCAACATGAATTGACAATGCCATCTCATCAAATGATTCAACAGCAACAACAACAGGCTCAACAACAGGCTCAACAACAAGTACTCCCTCAAGCATTCCAGATTGAAAATCAGCCAAGTCTTGTGCAGCAACCACTTCAGCTGCAACAACTACAACAACAACAACAACAACAACAGCAACAACAACAACAACAGCAGCAACAGCAGCAAGCGGAAGAGCAAAGGCAGTTGCAACTTCAACAAGAACATGCTGAGGCACAGCGCCAGGCGGAAGCACAGGCGCTCGCACAACAACAAGCACAGTTAAAGGCACAAGAAGCTAGACAAAAGGCTAATGAAAAGAGCAAGGCAAGAGCTAAGGCAAAAAAACAAAAGGAAGAAACAGAGAAACAACAAAAAGAGAAGGAATTAAAACAAAAGGAAGATTTACTAAAAGCACAGCTTTTACAAGAACGCGAAAAGGAAGCTGAGAAGCAGGCAGAGAAGCAAGCCGAAGTGGAGAAACAAAGATTGCTTGAACAGCAAGAAACGGAAACAAAAAATCAAACATCGTTGTCTGCATCAGTGTCTGCATCTACTTCTACTCCTACAGCATTGCCTATACCTACCATCATTGAACCGAACCCGAATCACGTCAATATGGACCAAACTCACGGCGAGAAAAGAAGCCTCGAAGTGGAAGAAGGTAATACCGACAACTCCAAAGAAGAAAAGAAACAGAAGGTGGAAACCGGATCGGAAACTTCTACTCCAGCCCTAACTCCGGCTCCAGTTACAGCCGCAACGCCAGCTCAAGCTCTGGCCCCTCTTGCACAGCCTTTGGAAACTTCCGCCTCCGTTTCCATGTCCACATCTGCTCCAGTTACAGCACCTACTTCTGCAAGAGTGTCCCCTTCGCCTACTGAAAACTCTACAGCTGCACCGCCAACTGAATCTGAAGTGAGAACATCCGGTGATGAAGCGCCAAAACTTGATGCGCAAGCTACAGCAGCACCAATAGCCCCATCCCCAGAATCAGTAGCACCAGTGCCAGCAGAACCTACCGAGCCAAAGAAAACCATTGATCTCAAACCAATGGAATTGGATGACGTAAAAGAGTTGAAGAAAATTGCTAATGGGGATCTCGATGCTGAAAAACCAGGTAGCGTCAGCGTTAGTGTGACTATCGGTAACGACAACGGCAATGGCAACGGTAATGGAAGCTTCAACGGTAATGTTACGGGAAATTTAAACTCCCCCAGTGATGTGGCCAGGAGCGCCGAAGTCGTTGAGGAGAGTAAGGTCAGAAAAGTTGACGAGGATGAAGATTATGATGATTAAGAAGATAGTTAAAGCGAAAACTGGAAAACTAAAAATAAATTGGGGAAACTCAAATAACTTGCAAACACGCTTTGTGTTTACATACTTTGTACCATATTGTCTCTTTTGTAACATGAATTGTAATACATATTGATCCTCACATTATCCGTTGACCAATTTGTTCTAAAAATGACGCCGTTGTCGTTGAGTCCTTCACTCAATAACGGTACTTAAAAATTCCGCAATTTTCTTGAGAATCTTAGCCTTGACCTCGTCCGGCACTGTTTCTATCCCCTTATCTTGCAAACTTGTTACAAGTTTCGTGAACTGTAAGTTCTCGTCACTTGTATTCTCAATAGTGTGTACTGTATTCTGTAAAAATTGATCATACCAGCCTGAATTTCGAAGTTCTGTCTCAAGAAGGTTGTAAATTTCTTTGTATTTCCCGGAGCTGACTAGCTCTTGCTGTATACGTTCATAGACGTCGGACATGTTCTGCGGTTAGATAGCCAATGAACGATGGTCACCTGTAAACTGGCACGGGTTGTAGACATTAACCTGAACCACAGATCAAAGTGTGTGATGATGCGTTTCATCGACTCGCGATACGCAATTGCCTTTTCGTCTGAGTTGTATTCTCGGCCCTCGGGCTTCGGCAAGTTCGGTGAAGTACCGTCCCTCATTCTCAGTCACGAAAAGGTTTTGATATGACAGTCAATTCATGTTTCAGAGAGCACTACAATCGGCAAGAAAAATGTCCACGACCCCATCTCCCAACCAGGTGTACAAACAAGCAGCGAAATTGCTTCATCCAAGCACTACAGTCGCAAAGATTACCTCTCAAACCGCATTACGCAATGAAGACGCTAGATTCATTAACTTACAAAAGCTAGAATATATCAATCCTTTGGGTAATAAGGGCGTTTGGGAAATGGCTAAACGTACCACCAGACCTAAGGACTCCAAAGTGGACGCTGTTATTATCGTACCTACATTACAATATCCGAATGGTGATAAGAAGTTGGTTTTCGTGAGACAGTTCAGACCACCAACAGGAGGAGTGTGTATAGAACTGCCTGCAGGTCTGGTAGACCCCAATGACACAATTGAAGGGTGCGCCGTAAGGGAATTAAAGGAAGAGACTGGTTACTCCGGCAAGATCAAAAAAACCTCACGTGTCGTTTGGAGCGATCCAGGTCTGGCTGATGCAAACTGCTGTTTGGTTTGGATTGACGTTGACATGAGTTTACCCGAAAATGCAGACCCACAACCACATTGGATGGATAACGAAGTCATCGAAGTCATTAGTGTGCACGTGAAGGACGTTGAAAAATCGATCGAATCATGGGCAGATGAAGGATTTCTCATCGATGCTAAAGTACAGACTTTGGCCATTGGCATGTCATTGATGGCATAGATGTCAGAAACTTCTTATATCCTCTTCTCCAATATATAGTAGTCTGGTTTTATCACTTTCCCACTACGGAGCTGCTTCTCGACGGGACTATCCGCATGGAGTACGTAACCTAGTCTCTCATAGAGCCTTTTAGCCCCAGCATTAGCGCTAAAGACGGTCAGTCCTACACCGGAAAGCTGTAAGAGGGGATCCTTTTTGTCGCTGTACTCGTCAGGATAATTTCGGTACCATAGCTTCTTCAGCTTACCGAAACTGTTCAAGGCTGTAACAATGTTATCCAGTTCCTTCATGAGCGTTGTTCCAAGATGGAAACCTTGGATAGATTTGGCAAGTTGGATTTCATACAGATACAAAACACACATATCAGCTTCATTGACAATTTTGCACGACATAAAACTGATTAGCTTTGGCTTGCTCTGTTCGAAACTTTGGTACAACATGATATACACCAGCCCTGGTTCTTGCATCTCGGTCTTCTTGGCAGTCTTCCATTTAGCTCCGTTGAGAACACTGTAAAGCGCTCCTAAATTGTCATCTAATAATTGCAAGCAATTTAAGAGTCTGGTATCCGACATGTCCACAACCTCTGCGATTTCTATTGAAGTTCCCGAATCTTTATCCTTGTCTTTCAGAAAAAGTTTCGGGCATTTGTGCTTCAACTGCTCGACACCTGGAAATACCTTTTTAATTGTTTTCTTTAAGATTTTTGATTCTTCCAAAGCAATGTCTATTTCAGAACTCATGTCCCCAGCGTGTTTAATCTACTACAGGTTGATGCAGGACACGAGTAACTGTTGTGCGAAGACCAGTAGCAGTGCTGGAGCCGACCTATGAAAAATCATGAGCAAAAGATTGTCGCTTCTCTTTCCTAATTGGGACAACGGACTAAACGCATTATCAACCTCCAACCACCTGCTGCCCTCTTATCAAATACATCTTGAGCATACATTAGCCATAGGACTTCGCCTAGCTCTTCTACACATATGGCTGTCCTAATGCTTTAATTGGAAGACACAAAATGCTTGTTCTTAAAGAAGAGGTTATCACAAACCTGTTTGCAGGCCTCGACAGAGAAGGTGTCGTCAAGTACCAAGACACTCTACTCGCAGCTTTGGCTGAATATGAGCAAGACCCAAGCATAATTCCGCCAAGGATTGTCACGACAACCCAATTCTGCACGCATCTTTTTATGGCTTCTACTGGTTCAAGAGTTGGAATGAAAGCCATCACTGGTTCCAAGGAGGGTTTCAAGGGAATCACCACCATTTTGGATAAGGAAACAGGTTATCCTATTGGTATTATCAACGGTGCTACATTGACTGCATTTAGAACTGCTCTATGCAATACCTTACCATTAGTGAAATTTTATCCCCTCGACAGGGAGTATGGCACGGAAGAGAAACTTGTTGTTTTTGGGGTAGGAGATCAGGCTATTTGGCACATTAGACTCACTTTGATTTTATACCCAGGTCGTTTTTCACAGGTGATAATCGCTAATAGAACAGTATCTAAAGCCGAGAATCTATGTGCCAGGTTTACAGAAGAATATTCCAACGTCAGATT
Organism: Pichia sp. P7020A; assembly: GCA_025531525.1. Lineage (NCBI taxonomy): Eukaryota > Fungi > Ascomycota > Pichiomycetes > Pichiales > Pichiaceae > Pichia > Pichia sp. P7020A. The sequence goes on from JAMYHI010000207.1 coordinate 23,138, forward strand.
CCTAGCAGCATCTCTTCCCACCGGTGATTCCGAGGATCTAATGCTGAAAGAATACAAGAATGCTAGTGTTATATTCACGTGCATTCCAACGTCAGTACCAACTGTGACTACACAGCTTATTGATCAATGTCAAGGGCGATGCTTCATAGGAGCCATTGGCTCATACAAACCTCACATGACTGAAATCGAGGGCCAGGTGCTGCAGAAGCACGTTATCTCCGAAGGTAATAAGATTATTGTTGATTCCATCGAGCATTGCATGCATGAAGCAGGAGAGCTCATTATTAACAGGATTGAACAGGATAACTTAATGAATATTTCCTCCCTCTACACTTCAAACTCGGAATGGTTTGGTAAGTCACGCATTGCTGTGAGTAAATTAGTGGGGTTGTGTATTATGGATGTTTGGGTGGGAAGTCATTGTCTCGATGCAGCTCGGGAAGCTGGCATCGGACTCGATATTGAGAACTTCTAGCACCATTCACAGCAGAAGCACCGAATTCAACCGCAAATAGCCAAAAGTATTCTGATTTGGCACGTATAGATACCGTGTAGCGTGTAGCACAGTAGCAAATAGCAAATGAGACGCGCTGATAAATCTCGATCGAAGATCGAATTGACGCAATCTCCATTTTTTTCAACCCTCGACCCTCGACATTGGACTGTGCCAACTTGTTAAGCAGTGAAGTCCAACTTCCATGTTCAACACTAACCGCACAATGCATCCTCTCTCAAGGATTATCCTTTCCAGAAACAAGACAGCCATGCTTAAACTATCTCAAGTGTCAACAAGAAGCGTCTCCTTCTTTGTACCGGCAACGAGAGTCAGTGAATTTAACCGAAGGACATTACAATCCAACCCCACCGTTGAACTTCTTGAGGAAAACTACAATGATCTTGATCATTACTACATCAAAGTCTTCCCATCCGTTCAGCAACTAACTCCAAGCGCCGTGGATAAACTTCCTACCGCTAGATTTAAAATGAGGTCTGTGAAAGATTTGGGCATGACTTTATCTTCATTTATGTCTGATTCTATCCAAATCAGTGTGCTTCCTACTGACGAGAGTTCATTCTCAATCAGCCCACTGCCCAAACCTGAAACTAACTCAAAAATTGTCAAGCTTGAAGAGACTGTCAAACACTACTTGAATACTTCAAACAGCTCTATATTGTACAGGATATTGAAGCTAAATGTAAGTAAGATTCAATTTCTAAGTGGATCTCTTACCCAATCGCAAGTGTCTGTTTTGATAACTCGTTTGATAGGGCATAGTGTTGCAACGCATAAGAGTTTGAGGTTTGTTATCAAAAATAAAAATGTTCTTGGCGATGATTATTCCTCATACGTAAAGAAGATGAATGCCGTGGATAGATCCGTCTACAAATCCACACGAAGCATTCTCAATAATATGCAAACCAAGTTTCAGTTGACCCTTCATGATTACGATGAAATAATAATGTATCACTATGTTAGAAACAATGTGCAAACAGCGATCGAACTGATATCAAAGATTGAGGAAGAAAGCATGAAAGATGGTAACGCTCAACTTCACCTAACAAATACCATGTGGAGAATAAAACTTGAAATCTTATCAAAGACCAATTACAGCTCTTGGAAGATTTTTGGAGAACCATTATTGAGAAAGAAGGCAGTTCTCACTCTTGCACCCAAATATCAATATCCACATCACAGTAACAACTTCCAGATTTTATTCCGAAACTATGAGAATGACAAATTCAAATACAACTACCCTGATGACTTGTCAATTGTCAATATCATCATCAAGGGTCTCGGTAAACATTCAGACATATCATCCTTAGACAAGCTACTTGAATCATACTGGGGGATCAAAATTGATAGGGAAAGCGCTAAGGGCGTGCACCAATTAGCTCACTTTAACATCAAAAAGAACGTTCCATTACTTATATGGCCAAATGAGGAGACTTTGATCAGCATATTGTTAGCATATGCAAAAAATGGGCATTTTGCTTCCGCAATCGAGATCAACAATTTAATTATAAACAAATATAATGACGAAGCAATATTGAATCCAAAGAAACTAACCAAGTACTGGGAATTAGCCTTGAGATGTGTCGCCCTATTTGGTGAGTCGGTTGAGAAAAATGCTTTGAGAGAAGTACATGGGCATGAAGCCTCACAGAGTGTGGAAAATAAGCCAGCATCGAGCCTAGAGCTTAAATACAGATTATTCGACAGAGTGTGGCAGATTGCGGAAAAGTATCTTGGAGGAGAAATCACCAGAGAGATGATCAACTTAAAGATAAAAAATGCTAGTAGTCATGAACTATTGAAGGGCTTACCTTACGTGTTCCAAAGAGTGGAAAACATTAAATACAATACGTCCAACATCAACCTTGTCGCCAACAAGAATACTTTGCACAATTATGTTCGTCAATGCTGTAAAGAGCTGGCTCATAGAGGTCGTTTCTTGGATGCAAATCAACTCATTGAAACCTTTATAATGTCGAGAGAGACGGTGGAAGAGCTCAAAACAAGTCTAGCTGAGATGCAAGAAGTATATGCCCGTGAAAGGGTGAAAAAGGATGAAGAAAAACGTAGGATTGTGGACGAGGACGACGATTTCGAGCTTTGGTAATGTCTCGAGATTAGCATACTTCTGGAAAATAGCTGTGCCTTCTCTGTATATAATTTTATATTTTAATACCAAAGCTTTAAGATATACATCAAGACCAGTGTTTAACACTAGAGTCCTCGAATTAGCGCCCGCTCCCGAAGTATTATGATAAGATGCAAATTTTTGGTAACGAAACCTTGAAAATGATGACAGCCAGTATCATGTCAATGCGACAAGCTCGTTAGAGTTCATATATTTACTCATGAATATCCATAGCCATCTGAACCAGACAATCTGAGAATAATGCGCCCATGTCATGGTGGAAAGGTTCAAGAACAAGCTATTCAAGTCGCTGTAAACTGTGATGGAGTTACTGAGAAACTGAGCAGGTAAATAATCACGAAGCTCCTTTCCCAAAAAGTTAGTCTGATTGATCGAATCCTCCCATTTGAGAATCCATCTAAAAGCTAGCTCAATTATGGTGACCAAAACACTTGAGTATTTTGTAAAGATGTTCCATGTCTTCAAGGTGTAACATCTGATGTGTTTCTTGCTGCTGTAAATTTTAGCAGCGTGGTAGAGTGATCTATGATTTGGATGACCGGACACTCCGCCTTCGTCAAAAGTTAAGATGACTATGTTACGCGTCTTTACTGAATACTCATCCTTAATCTGTTTGACCTCTTTGTCTATTGAGCGGCTGAGGTCTGTCGCATCCCAAAACGTTTTGATATCATCAACATAGTTGAGTACCTTCCATGTGTCTATATTCAAAATTCTAGCTGCTTGACCAAGTTCTTGCTTCCTCACTTGACCCAAACCATCGTATCCGCCATCAGACATACAAACAAGATGTATTTTGTTATTGTAGTTACGCTTCTTCAGCTCTGTGATAATAGGAGTGAAAAACATAGATTCGTCATCTGGGTGGGCAGTAAGAAGCAATATATGGGAGTTCGTTAGTTCATTGTCGACTATGCCTTTGCTATTTATCGAATTGTAAAGGGCTGTGTTCATATAGCCATCGACGTTTACCAGACTAAGAGCAGAGGAGGCATCATTGCCGATGATATTTGGTATCACAGTGGAAAGAACAACCCAGACCGCAAAAAGGACAGTGAGCCAGTAAGACGCTCTTAAGAGACCCATCTTCTTGTAAATGTGATTGCTTCTTGCAAGTAGTATGTGTAGTTGCTTTCCGTGAAGAAGCACGGGACTAGGTTACTCAAAAGCGACCTGTGCCTAGGCTCTAGTTGTAGATTGTAGATTGCAGATTGCCGATCTTATACACCGCGGGGGAGACCAAAATTTCACCCCTTCGAATTGGGCTCTTGTTTCGTCGACCGTCATCAATCTTCTAGAAGGTGGAGGCTCTTTCCGGAACCCGGCAACGGATAGGCCTTATCTTGAGTACAACAGCGATGTCTATAGGGGCTAAATACAGTGTGCGTGGACAACTACTAAAACTAGCTCCTAGGAAAACTAACAAGAGTTCCATCAGAAAGTCATCATCAATTTCAGAAGTACTCTTCAACGAAGATGACAAAGCTCTACTGGAGAGACAGAATATCATCATCAAGCACTTGTCTGGGAGACCATTTGACAACCTGCAAGATTTTAAATTACCTTTGTCGGTGGAGTTAGGCGAAAGCATTGAAAAACTCAACCCAGAGGTTGCAACCTCACCGTTCGTTAGATTCGATGGAAATACCGCTCTTGAACTTATCCTCAGTGATGCGACTTTCAAAACAGATGTGAAAAGATATGATTATTTCAAAAGGCTAAAGTACGATAGTATCAATCAATTTGATGACAACATTGATCATTCTTTCAGCTGGGATCAAAAATATAGAATGGATCTAAAACCAATAATACATTCGGTTTATCCTCATTTACTTGAAATTAACGCCGATATGAGACTTGCAATTATAGCTGATATCACAGATACTGATGCTTTCAACTTTGAACACACAGTGAAATCCCTCACTGGAAAGTTTCCGAAAATAAGTTATGAAGTGATAACAGCCAATCTTATCAAAATCATTCCACACCTCTCTAACTCGCAGAAAGAAGCATTTGTGAGTCAAGCTAGAAATTTTTTCTCGAATAATATCATTCACTTTCATGATAACACTCTGAAAGATATCTGCTCCGTTTTAGTGGAACTTGGAGAGAAAGAATTGCTTGCAACCATCATCCATGCTTATAACGAATTCACACACTCAGACTTCTTCAATATTGTTACTCCTTCTTTTAGTGAGAAATATCTCAACTTACTTGTCAAAGCCGGAGATGTGACAAATGCGAGAGAAGTTCTCAATAGACTTGAGAAGGATGGATGCCATCCAGGTATTCATACCATCACCGGCTACGTTGAAGCTTGTGAAAAGGCATCATTGGGGGTAGACGCACCAAAAGAGAAGCAGGAGATGTTGTTCAATGTGTTAACCAAAAATATTATGTCGATGATACTTCTTCCCGGCATGCTAAATGAGCGTATAGTGTCATCTATATTGCAATTCATGCGTGTTCACAATTTGGACATGTTTGTTAAATACCTACAGAAGAATCCGGATTACCATAACCTTCCAGAGATTACGACAGCTATAATAAACAGAATAAGAAAATCGTCCGCATTTCTAAGAGAGAAGCGTACAAGCCAGGCCATCTTTCTAACGTGCATCATCAGTACCCTTGGATTTGATAGATCACAATATCCAGAGATGTGCAAGAAGGCCATTATTGCACTCTATGCACATGCACAGGCTCCCTTGGCAGTGTACTCTTGGTCCAAACTCTTACAAGAGCCCCTATTAGCGGACGAAAAGAAGATTATCTTGAAACAGCTTGAAACAGAAATACTTGACCGGAACTCAATTCCTATAGACATTTCTGACAAATTATGAATGTCGTACTAAAGACATTTCAGCTCTAATTTTATAGACGATCACTCATAGAACCTGTAAATAAAGTGATTCATGATCGATTCAACCGCTTCTCTACAAACCTCTCCTCGATATTTGTTAAGCAGGACTGGAAGTTGGCTATCCTAATGAAATCTGCGGCTTTTGCAAAAACAGCATCGGGTTTTGGAGAGCCAAACCCAAAGGATTGTTCCGGCATTTTCACTGTTTGGTTACCTCCACTGCTTAATATCAAAGCAATATTCTCTACCACGTCATTTTCAGGATCTGAGATGACGCTAGAAGCACCGAAAATACATGAATACAGGAAATTCGTCAAACTTTCCACTCCAAGTAAATTCACAAAGTACCAACTGATACCTGTGACGTATGACACATCCAAATCTGGAGTCATAATGGAAGATTGAAACATTGGCTTAAAATTGGAAGTCAATGTAAACGGTAATTTCAATGCAATGTAGCCACGAAATAGAAAGGACATGTAGAACATGAGTATTGGTTGAGGTAGGAAATTTACAAGATTCCCCTTCAATCCACTCATGATCATTTCATTCATACCCGATTGCGTAAATGGGTTGGATATTCCGGCATTTTCATCGTTTACTTTCTCTTTCTCATCCACAAGAGGCTTCTCAAGGACTTTGTTTAAGTTGGCTTTCTTGCTGTACATATCAACGGTGAAATTTCTCTTTGCTTCCCATTCAGAGTTACACATACTTAGCCATGAGTTCTGTCCCGTAAAGGTACATTTTTGCAAATGCTGCTGCTCTCTGACCTTCTCCATTTTTGCTAGCTTCGGTTTTGGAGCAAGGAGTTTGTTGAGTTGTTGACGGAGGATATGTGTGAGAATCATGATAACTGTGATGGGTAGAAGGACGTGAGTCTTTATCTTCGGATCTAAAGTAATCGAGTCCATTTCAGAGTAGTAAGAGTGGATTTGGCTGTCTAATTTGTGGTATGTCTGTCGGAGAGGGTGGTAAGTGGACAAATCGGAGTATGGAGTTGCAATAAGAAGTTCGTGTTAGAAGTTAGAAGTTGCTTGGGTAAGAAAGACAGATCTCATTCTCGGTATCGCCAATTCGTTTTCCGGCGCACGTCTCACAGTCTTACGAAGTCTCTCACCATGATACTGTACCTGTCTTCATCCCTCCTGAAACGACTATTTTTTCCTTTCTTTAGCAAACATCAATGAAGATTCGTGTTGCAGCTGTTCAGTTGAACTCCATCCTTGGGAATGTCGAGGAAAATGCCAGCAAAGCGCTCAGACTACTAGAGCAAACATTCAGTGGAACGAACTCCAACTTAAAGCCCGACCTCATTGTTCTTCCAGAACTTGCCCTCACAGGTTACAATTTCAAATCATCTCAACACATCTCTCCATACTTAGAGTATGTTGGAAAGGGACCATCTTACGAGTTTGCCAAGAAGCTTTCAAGCAAGTGGAATTGTCATACATTATTAGGGTATCCTGAAAAATGCGATACACCCACATTATCACAAATCTTCAATTCGGCAATGTTGGTAAGTCCTACTGGGGACATTGTACATAACTACCGCAAAACGCATCTATTCGAAACCGATAAAACTTGGGGATGCAGTGAATCACCTGATGGGTTCCAAGCCTTCAATTTGGAGTTTAATGGTGAAGAAGTGCGCACTACCATTGGAATATGCATGGACTTAAATCCATACGAGTTTAAAGCGCCATTTGACAAGTATGAGTTTGCGTCATTTGCCGCAAGGGAGAGATGTCAATTGATTCTCGTTCCAACAGCATGGATGGATTCCAATTGGGATGAACATTGGACTACAGAGCAAGTGAAAGCATTCCATGAAGTATATGAGAGACGAGGACCTATAATAGAGCACAATAAAGAACACAATGTATACGCTGACCAACGCATCTTGTACAATACACCAGAAACGAAACGTGCAGAAGATTATGATCTCGAAGACGTCGATGGAAGTACAGGCAGATATTGGGTGATCCGGATGAATTCCCTTTACTCCATTGAGCATGAGGGGCGTAACCAATGCGTTGTGGTTTGTAACAGAAGTGGAATGGAAGATAGATTGATGTATGCTGGCACTAGTACCATGTATACCTTCCATGGTGGACCTATGAGGCAAGGTGAGGATGGAATTAGCATCGATTTCACCGTCGAGGGAAGTTTGGGACAAGGAACGGAGGGAGTCCTTGTAAGAGAATTAGAAGTGTAGTATGATTTAGAGGAAATTAAAAGTAAAAATACAGAGAGAGGATAGTATACAAATTAATAAGGTGTATGTAAGTTATTGAAGCATCATACTTGAGATGATTCTGAAATCTCAGTAGAAACAGCTTGTTCATGTTGGGTGTGTTCTGCAGTTATCTGATCTTGTGGTTTTTCTTGAGTCTGACCTTCAGCCTGATCCTGTGGTGGCGCTTGCAGCTCAGTTGCAGCAGGCATCACTTCAACAACTTCCTCCTCATCGTCGCCGTCGTCGTCGTCGTAGTTGTCCTTGAACATTATTTTCATCTTCGCAAGAGATTCGGTAACTTCAGAAGAATTTCCTTGCTTTGATAGCAGTTCGGCAAATTTTTCAAACTCTGTTCTATGAAGCTCGATTTCTCTATATGCCTTTTCCAATTCCGATTTCAGTTTTTCATTGGAGTTAGCGAGTTCACTGATAGCTTGATCGGTGATGATTTTTTCAAGAGTCCATTTGTTGACCCTGTTAATACTTTTTTCTTTCAAATCAAGAATGTATTGGCAAGCTTTCCTGATGATGGCTGCTTTATTTGTTTCATCTGTAGAAATAAGTAGTTGAAGCTCACTTATAGCGTTGTTGATAGATTCCCTTCTACGTCTCTCCACCTCCTTGTGGTTGAGTTTGCGGAGATATGTAAGTTTTTTCTTTGTAATGACATCTTCTGATGGATCTTCGGTTTCTTCAGTAATTTTTGTTTCATTCAATATTGGCTTCACGGCAGCAATATCTTTCTTACCTGCAGCACTGATTTCACCATTAGCGTCAATGGAAATTCTACCAGAGGATACTGATGAGGATTGTTTCTCAATCTTATCTGACTTCTTACCTTTACCATTGGCGGTAGAATCAGACCCTGTAGTCTTTTCGGTTGCTTGAGCAGTCGATTCTGTAGGAGTTGCAGTTCTCTCAAAAATGGGATCAATGTTGCTATCCTGTGGATCAACGTTAGCTTCGGAGTTTTTCGCAGATTTTCCTTCATCCTTGCTAGGTGTATCATCCTTCACAACATCAACTTTAGTTCCAATAACAGCTTCCTTCTCTGTGTTTGCGGTACCATTGACTGCATTCTCTGGAGGCACACTTTGTTCAGAGGCTGCTCTAGCCACATTTTCCACTACATTGGAGTCGGCATCGGTGCTTGCAGACTTTGTAGATGTTGTTGCGGCTTGTGCATTGGTATTTGCATCGGTATTGGCATCGGTATTGGCATCGGCACTTGTATGTTGTTTCTTGTGGTTGGAGCCGTGATTGTGATCCTGCTCCGGATCCTGCTCGCTATGTCTCTTTTCGCCAACCATATTTGATGTGCCTGTTGCTTTGCTTTGCTGTGTGGTGCTGTGCTCTGGTGTTTGTTATGATGCCGTTTCTTCTTTCTCCTGGCACACACAACACACACACACTGTTTTTGACGGCGGCACGTGCACCGACGGTGTTAAAAAGCGAGAACTGAAAACTAAAATCAGACTATGGCAGAAAGATCTTCGCAGAAAAAATAGACGAAATGCGAAAATCACAGGGAAGCATTCAACAGGGGATGTTGCCTGTTGCCACTACACAACCCAACGACGGTACTCATCTCAGAAAATGGCCAGTGGTGGTCATTGGCTACAATAGCATCAATCGCAGTTCCATACGGAATGCTCGGAGTATGCAGCTGTAGTTAGTCAGGCAGAAAATGTCACCCCCTCCCAGGTTCGGACACCGGCCATGGGAATCGGGCATTGGGTATTGGGTAATGGGTACCGGGGTTCGAAGAGCAATGACACTTTCAATAGCACACACATAGTGTATGAATTGCTGGCAAGTTGCACATTATGCTCTATATGCTCTACACGTAGCTCCCCGAACGGTGTTTGATATGTGAAGAAGCACGGAGTACGGAGTTTACAGGACTTGTCTCCGAGAAGAATGCAATCGAGGCTCGAGGCATGAATCTTGAATCTCAGGAATCTATTTAAGCTTACCATGCCCCTCAACCCTCAACTCAAGCCATAATTAGTACATTGACACCGCTCTCTGTTCTTCTTTATTCAGGATCTCACATAACAACAACAACTACAATATCTATAAAATCACAATGTGCAAACCAACTAGCTGTCCTTCTTGCCACAAAGCCACTTGGGTCGGATGTGGCCAACATATCCCAACCGCAATGAACAGTACCCCAAAAGACCAATGGTGCACATGTAAACACCCAGCGGACTCAACTACATCTAAGGACTACCCACCAAAGGTTGGTACTGGTATTCCAGCTTAATTATCGAATAACTTTATTTAATAATGTATCAGGCAACAACTAATTACTATCTTACCGTCATTGTGACATGACTACTACTTATCTATTTGGAACGCTTGTAAATCTTCTTGAAGAATGCAGTCAACACTGCACCCTTGAAGCCTCTGGATTCATCAACATTCTTGATCTGTTCCTCAAGCTTGGTAGCAATATCCTCCTCGTAAGACTTATAGAGAGCATCAATCTTTAACTTGCTAAATAGCTCCTTACAGACCTTCTCCTTTGTAGCGTCCTTTCTACCGTAGTTCTCATCAAGCAATTGTCTCTCTTCTGGGGTACAAATCTTGAGTGCGGTGTTGACAACCCATGAACACTTGTTGTCTTGGATATCGGTACCAATTTTACCAATATCTTCAGGCTTACCGAAACAATCTAAGTAATCATCTTGGATTTGGAAGTATTCTCCTAGTGGAATCAAAACATCTCTAGCTTGCTTCAAGTCCCTCTCATCAGTGATACCGGCCATGAACATTGCCAATGCAACTGGTAAATAGAATGAATAGAATGCAGTCTTGAAAATGACAATGAAAGAGTGCTTTTCCAATGTAAACTTGCTCAAATCAACGTGATCTTCAGGTGCAGTAATCAAGTCTAACAATTGACCCATTTCAGTTTGGAAGGTAACTTCATGGAATAAATCTAAAAGGTCAACGTAGTAACCATCCTTTCTGAAATATTTCTTCAATAAGATGTAGATTGCACCTTCAAGCATGAATGCATCATTGATGGCAATCTCCTTGACACCTTCAACTTTATACCAACATGGTTGACCTCTTCTTGTAATGGATTGATCCATCATATCATCTGCAACGAGGAAGTATGCTTGTAACAATTCAATACACCATCCTAAAATTGCAGCCTTCTTGTATTCTTCCTCTTGGAAATCAGCATAGCTATTGAATCCTTTCAAAAGTGCATAAGTGTCAACAACGGATATACCTCTGTTTAATTTACCACCAGGGGTGTTGTATTCAAGATTTCTTTGGAACCATGCGATTGCATCTGCTGGCATACCATTTTCACGTAACACGTCAAGTAATTCTGTGACTAGTTCAGGGAAAACTGCCAAAAACTTTTGCTTACCTGTTTCCTTATCCATTGTTGATATGTATTGGGTGTCTTGTGCAATGTAAAGTACTCACTTGACAGTATAATGAGCAATAGAGACATAAAGAGCAGCACGCAATTCCTAATGCCGAAGTTTGGAATTTTGGTGGTATTGACTATTATCCGAAACAGCTAACTGCGAGGGTAGATTCTCGTATGCATCGTACCGCGTATCGACGCGACGGCCGCCTTGGAATTCTTCCCGATTTGGAAATTTTTTTCATTCTGAAAATTTTTTGATCTCACTAGCCCTTCTAACAGGAGTTATTTTCTACTTGCTTCCGTTAAAGATTTGAAAAATTAATTCCAGTGGCTTTTCGTCGATACTACTAAAGGTTCTGTTGAAGAGATAAGAAACCTCACTCATATCTATCAACATAATGGCTGGAAAGAGTAAGGCTGTTAACAGCGTGAAGAAACAATCCGCAAAAAGTGCGAAGGCTTCAAACCCAAGTAAAGCTGAAAAGGTTACCAAGAAATCTGTCAAGAAGCAAGAACCTGTCGTTGAAGACAAGGAAGAAGAAGAGAGTGATGACGATGAATACGAAGATGCACAAGAAGGCTCCGACAGTGATGACGATGATGAAGATGAGGATAACGAAGAAATTGATATTGCAGCATTGAATGAAAGTGAGGGTGATGAAGATGAAGATGAGGAAGCAGAGGAACAGGCAGAAGAAGAAGAAGAAGAAGAAGAAGAAGAAGAAGAAGAAGAAGCCGAACAAGTTAAAGAAGATGCAGAAGCTGAAGAAGAAGATGTTCCACTCTCAGAAGCTGAATTTGATTCCGACGCAGACGTCGTTCCACACACAAANACTCACAGTCAACAACAAGATTGCATTAAAGGACAGTCTTGCTAGAATACAGATAGATTGGGATGCATACGCTTTCAATGAGGGACAGGCTCTCACATATCACTCAAATGTTGAATCTGAGATCAAGGATATCTACGATGATACTGAAAGAGAACTCGCATTTTTCAAGCAAGGTTTGGATGCCGCTCTTGAGGGACGTAGAAAACTTTTAGCCCTAAAGGTTCCATTTGCAAGACCTGTTGACTATTTTGCAGAGATGGTCAAGTCCGATGAACACATGGATAAACTCAAGGCTCAGTTGATTAGTGAGGCTACCGAAAAGAAGGCTCGTGAGGAAGCAAGAAGACAGAGACAATTAAAGAAGTTCGGTAAGCAAGTTCAACACGAAACCTTGCAGCAGAGACAAAAGGAAAAGAGAGAGACTTTGGATAAGATTAAGTCTATGAAGAAGAAGAGAGGAAACAATGAAATGTCAGGCGGTGACGATGGATTTGATATTGCAGTGGAAGAAGCAACCAAGGTCGGTTCTGGTAAGCAACGTGAGAAGAAACAAAAGATTCGTCAAACAGTTTCCTCCAGATCCCAATCAAAGCCTAAATCCAGGCCAGGTAAGAACAGAAGAAGAAACAAGAGGTGATAGCCCTTCTCTTCCTGTCTATAAATACTTCGTAATGTATAATTAGAGCTCCGAAATACATCCCTAAGCGTGAAATACTTACTAAAATGTAAAATCACATGTTTA
>JAMYHI010000208.1:0-34959 GCA_025531525.1 Pichia sp. P7020A
TTGTGTGGTAAGATCAGAGCTACTCAAGGAAAGGGTTTGATGCCAGATGGTACCTCTAGATTCTCTGCTAAGGGCAAACCATTATTCCACTACATGGGTTGTTCATCTTTCGCACAATATACGGTCGTTGCTGACATTTCTGTTGTTGCTGTTGACCCATCTGCCCCAATGGACAGAACTTGTTTGTTAGGATGTGGTATCACTACTGGTTATGGTGCGGCTGTTAACACCGCTAACATCCAAGAAGGTGACACTGTTGCAGTTTTCGGTATCGGCTGTATTGGTTTATCCGTCATTCAAGGTGCAGTGGAAAGAAAGGCATCAAAGATTATTGCTATCGATATCAACGATAAGAAGAAGGAGTGGTCTGAAAAGTTCGGCGCTACCGACTTTATCAACCCAACTACAGACTTGAAGGAAGGAGAGACTATTGTTTCAAAGCTAGTTGACATGACTGATGGTGGTCTTGATTACACATTTGACTGTACTGGTAACGTCCAAGTTATGAGAAACGCTCTTGAAGCATGTCACAAAGGTTGGGGTACATCTATCATCATTGGTGTTGCCGCAGCAGGTAAGGAAATCTCAACCAGACCATTCCAACTTGTCACTGGTAGAAACTGGAGAGGTTGTGCGTTTGGTGGCGTGAAGGGTAGATCACAGATGCCAGCTCTTGTTCAAAAGTACGTGGATGGTAAGTTAAAGGTTGACGAGTTCATCACTCACCGTCATCCTCTTGAAAAGATCAACCAAGCATTCCACGACATGCACGATGGTGACTGTATCAGAGCCGTCGTCAAGATGGACGATTGACTAGCACGCCTCTAGTTCAGCGAGACTGACAGTCTCCAGTCTCCACGCTACCTACCATGTATAGCCCGTATCTAGCGAAGCGTTCAACTTGACACTGTAACTCCCACAGTCGCGTCGACTGCCCCTCACTATTACTTCTTTCCAAACTGGCAAATTTTTCAAATTCGCTGTATTCCAATCTCAACACCTCAAATTTCAGTAGTCGTCCATCGTTATAGGGTGCCGTAGAAGTAAGTGCTTGTGGAGAGTTTACTATATAGTACTGTAGGCCACAGAACACCCCATAAGCCAATATGTCATATCAAGCTGGTCGTCCTGAAAACGTCCTCAGACGTGCAGAAGATCTGATCGCCATTGATCAATCTGATGTTGCACTCCAAAATTTGTTCACCTTCATCACCTCCAAGAGAGCAAAGCACATTGAACCAACCAATCCACAGTTGATTGATATCTTCAAGCTTTTCATCTCTCTCGCTATTGACAAGAGATTTTCCAAGGATATCAAGGATGCTCTCTACCAATACAAGAAGATGATTCAAGGTATGGAATCAAAGGAAGGTCACGAAAACCTTGAACTTCTTACTAAATACTTTTTGACAACTGTTAACTCTAAGTTGGATGAAGCACAATCTAAGGCTAACGTCGCAGCAGAAGTTGCTATTGAGAAGTCCGTTGCATCCGCAGCAGCGGCAAAGAAGATGATCTTGACCCACGAAGACGAAGAGGCACGCGGCGATGAAGATGAGGATGATTTTGAAGAAGAAGGTTTCAACTTTGACGTCTCCCCAGAAGATATCTTGCTCTCCTCCGTCACTACCGATGATAGTACTGACAGATCAAACAAAGAATTCTTCCTTCCATGGTTGAAGTTTGTTTGGGAAGCGTACAGAACTGTTCTTGAATTATTGAAGAATAACAACAGATTGGAGACTGCCTACTGCCATACCAGTTTAGAGGCTTTCCAATTTTGTCTCAAGTATGACAGAAAGGCAGAGTTCAAGAGACTTTGTGAGTTATTGAAGACCCATTTACTCTCCATGACCAAAGCTGAATATGATGACTCTGTAAATCTCTCGAACCCAGATACTTTACACAAATTCCTTGACACCAGATTCCAACAGTTGAACACTGCTGTTAAACTTGAATTGTGGAAGGAATCCTTCAAGAGTATTGAGGATGTTCATGGTTTGATGAAACTTACCAAAAGAGCTCCAAAGCCAATTGCACTGATCAACTATTACAACAATTTGGCTAAGATCTTCCAAGTCTCCAACGACTACGCATACTCCACTGCGGCAAGACAGCAACTTTTCCAATTGCTCATTCAGTCCCCAGTTATCACCCCTGAACAACTTAAACAAAATGCTTCTCTGTACGTTATTAGTGCGCTTTCCGTTGCTGCTTACGAGTCCTTCAACAACTCTTTCTCTGCACAAAGTGGTCTCACTGATAGTGAATTTTACAGAAGAAAGAACAACAAGCTTGCGTTACTTCTGAACTTGAACCAAGTGCCAACTCGTGAATCCTTGTTGAACTCATCTGCATTCCACACTGCCCTTACCTTAGCAGAACCTACTGTTGTCGAATTATATAAGTTGACTGAAAAATCTTTCAACCCATTGACATTCCACACTATTGTTGATGCTACTTTGAAGAAACTTGTCAGTGAAGACAAGTACCTTCCATTTGCAGCTTCATTGAAGGAAATTTTCATTACTAAGATCCTGGCCAAGGTTTCTACTTTATACGATTCCATAAAGTTTGATTTCTTACACAAGATTTCCTCTTATGAAACTGAAGCTTTCAACTATGATGAATTTGAATTTGAAGATTTGCTTGTCAGTGGCAAGTATTCCCAACTCATCAAGTGTGAGGTTGAGATTGACGATGCCGCTGGTGTCGTCAACTTTACCGACAAGGCCTACGTTACTCCAACATCCAAGGTGAACTCTCGTTTATTCGATCTTGAAAAGGCATTATCATCTGCTATCAAATTGATCAACGTTGAAGAATCCAAGACTGCTGAGAGAGAAGTTCAAAATAGACTTGTTGCAGCGGCAAATGAACAGTTTGAAGCTGAAAAGGAGAGTTACATTCACACTGCTGAACTCATCCAAAAGCGTGAAGCAGAATTGAAGGCATTGAAGTTGAAGGAAGCTGAGGAATTAGAGAAACAAAAGAACGAACAGTCCACTAAGCATAGACGTGACGAAGAGGAACGTATCAAGAATGAGGCTGAAAAGCGTGAACAGGACAGATTGGAAAGGCTTAAAAACCAAATTGCTCTTGACAACAAGAAGAAGATTGTTCAAGATATCAATGCAAGTGGTTTGATCACCATCAAGTTTGAAGATGTCAAGAACATGTCAGAAGATGAAATTCGTCAATTGCAAATTCAAAAGCTTGAAGAACAAAGTAAAAAGCTTGAGGAGCAATCCGTCTCCATTTTCAAGAGAATTGACTACATTGAAAGAGCACAAAGAACTTACGAAATTCCAATGCTTGAAAAGGACATTGAAACAGATGTTCTCAAACAAAAGGAAGAATATACTGCACGTAAGGAGAAGAACAAGGAACTTGCAAAGAAGGCTCACGATGAAGCTCTTCAAGTTAAGGAAAGACTTTCACGCTTTGTTGCAGACTTCAAGGAGTACAATGCTCAGCTTGATGAATTAAACAAGGAATTGACTAGCGCAAAGCAAGCCAAGGCAATGGCAGCATTCGAAGCTGCAAAGCAAGCAAGAATTGCTGAATACATTGAACAAAAGAAACAAGCTTACTTAGCAAATGTCAAGAGAGAACAAGAAGAAGCAAGGGCTAGAGCTGAAGCAGATAAATTGGCAGCTGCACAACAGAAGATTAGAGAAGAAGCTGCAGAAGCACAGGCTGCACTCGAAAAGAAGAGAGAAGAAGCTGCAAAGGCTAGAAGAGAGGCAATGGAAGCAAGAAGAGCTGAAATGGAACAAGCTGCTAAGGCTGCAGATCCTGAAAGACAACTTTACGAACAGTTGAAGGATAAGGACATCAAGTCTTTGACTTTCTCTGAAAAGATGAAGCTCAAGGTTCTTGCTAAGAAGTTTGGTAACTGATTCTGAACTTGTACCACTTACACTCTCCTTATAGTAAAGATTTTTGTATTTATCCGATTTCATGTAGATTTTACTAATCGTCATCATCAATTCTCGACCAAATGTTAAATGTAGCCATTCTTGGGCTTACTATATTTAGCATTCTGAAGCACAGAAAAATTAGCTTTGAAAAGCGAAAAGCGAAGCGCAAAGTCTCGAATTGAACGACGAAAGGCGGGACTGCGCGATGTTTCTTTTTCATTGTGATCTTGCGTCCCTCCTCGATCTGGAATACGACTTTCAAGCAGCACTAAAGACACGACACGACACGTTACTTTCTTTTTTGTTTTTGTTCACTATCAACTGGGTCATTAATCACCAAGCAACCACGTATACTCGTTCAACAACATGACTTTCTTTGATGATATGAAAACCTCCTTTGCGGACGTTCCACGTCCAGAGGGTGAAATTTCGACCCTTGAATTTTTAGAAGCATCTGAATCATTAGTTAAACTATTCGATTTACTTGGATCAACTGCATTCAGTGTGGTTCAATCTGATATGACTGGTAATATCAACAAAGTTTCTACCAAATTTTTATCAGACCCTGTCAATTGTGCAACTTTACAGAAATTGATACTCACCGAAATTAAAGAAGGTGGTAAGAAAACTGCTACTCAGGGTTTACTTTGGTTAACTCGTGGTTTACAATTTACCGCTGTTGCGATGCGTAAATGTATTGATAACCAAGATTGGGAATTGAACAAGTGTTTTGAAAAGGCATACAGTGAAACTTTAATTAAGTTTCACTCAATTCTTATTAGACCAGTTTTCAAGTTGGCTATGAAGGCATGTCCTTATAGAAAGGATTTCTTCCTCAAATTAGGTGAAGATTCCATTAAGGTTGCTGAACAATTGGAAGCTTGGGTTAAGAGCTTGGAAGATGTTGTTGACGTCATTATGAAGTTCTTTGAGAGTGGTAACTATGGTAAGGGTTTGTAGACTTGTTAGATGAACGCAAGACGTTTTATAATGGTTTATATACATTATGTCGAAATCGATACTTACAAAAATTGTCTTTTAAGTTGTTAGTTAAAGAGATTGAAAAGAAAAGAAAAGTAATATAGTTAGTTATAGTTATAGTCATCGTTATGGTCAATCAAAGAAAAAAAACAAATGAAAGTGAGGAGTAAGTGAGGGAATTACAAACGAAGTGTGAATTAAAAGAGATAATGAACAAAAAACCCAATGTGATCTTGATTTTTATTTTGATGCAATTGCGATTTAAATAGCTTATAATAAAGCTAATAAGACTGCAGCAACTGAACCAAAGACAGAAGTGCCTAAGATAGCTGCGGCACCATGACTGGTAGAAGAGATAGAAGAGACGGAACCAGTTGCAGAGGAAGAAGAAGAGTCATCGGATGCGGTCTGGGATTCACTGTCAGAAGAAGAAGTCTTTGAACCCTTGGTAGAAGAGGATGTAGTAGATGAAGAAGTTGGTCTAGTCTTTGCCTTACAAGTGAAATCACCTTGGATACCACCGTTCTTAGAGAGCTTTTGGAATGGAGAACAACTTGCATAACCGGAAGTTTCAAGGTCAAATGCACCTCTAACAGTTCTAAGGGAGTCCATTGAACAGTTGTCGAAATCACCCTTAAGAATGACAGCACCTTGAACGGTCTTGATAGAGTCGAGGTTGTCAACGGAGACGAGGTCAGTGTTGTTGACAATGACAAGACCACCACCAATAGCGGTAACGTTAGCAAAGTCAATGTAGTTCAAGTAGTTGTTGTTTTCAATGGTCAAATCTGCACCAATAGAAGTAACAAGAGGGAAGTTCAATTCTTCAACGGAAGATTCAAAGAAACCTGCAGACTTGTTAACAGCTTGAAGTTGTGGCATAGAGATGGAAGCAACGGAGTAGAAAGTTAAGTTGTTAGCCCAGACAAGGTCATCGAATTCAACAACAGTGTTGTCACCGTTGAAAGCAACAGATAAAGCGTTGGAGACGGTTTCAATGTTAGAAGTGATACTTCCC
Source organism: Pichia sp. P7020A (assembly GCA_025531525.1). Lineage (NCBI taxonomy): Eukaryota > Fungi > Ascomycota > Pichiomycetes > Pichiales > Pichiaceae > Pichia > Pichia sp. P7020A. The sequence goes on from JAMYHI010000208.1 coordinate 5,923, forward strand.
AAGTTGAAGTTGTTGTTGACATTGAAAATTTCAACGTGTCTTGGGTTAATACCATCCAAACTGGAGATCATGGTATCAGAGACTAAAATGGAGTTACAGTCAGCAACCTTTGATAAACCAGTGGATGTTAAGTTTGGAAGGGTGACCCAATCGATAGCACCGACGGAGGTCAAAGAACCAAAGGATAAAGTGGAAAGAACAGTTAATGCGTGAAGCTTCAAAGAACCAGTGATGGTAGTGATAGAATCAGCAGCAAAGAATTCTAATTGAGTTGCATTATTGATAGTTAAGTCACCGTAGACAGCCTTAACGTTAGCAATAGAAGCAGAACCTAAGGAACCACCAATGACAATGTCACCTTCAACAGCTTCACAACCAGCGAGCTTGTCTAAGTCAGCTTGTGCAGTAGCAGTGAAAGGCTTTGAGAAAGAACAACCAGAAGCGACAGCAATGGAAGTAGTGGAAGCAAGTGTTGTTTGTAAAGAAGTGTTTGTTTCAGTATCAGCTTGAGTGGTTGTAGTAGCTGCAGAGACTGAAGTTGCTGCCAAAGCAAGCGTAGAGAAGATTGAGAATCTCATTGTGTTCAAAGTAAGCGATGTGGAAGTGGTATAAGAAGGGGTAGATGAACTGGAATGATCTCTAATTTAAGTGCGATGCAAAACTGCTGGATATTAACGACAGTAGGAGGTGAAGCAGGCAAACGCGGTTGGTGCAAGAGCAGTTGACGAACGGAAGGTAGTAGAGAAGACAGAAGAGGGTGCAAAGCAAAAAAAACAAGCAGCAGGAAGAAAGGTCCTTAAAAGAAAGGGGCGTGATGATCTGGATCAAAGAGCAAAGAGCGCTCCGTCTGTTGTCCATGCTGGTCTCTGGCCTCTGCCTGTGTGTACGTTGCTAGCTATTGAAAACTTGAAATTGCGGGAAAGAGTAAATAAAAATAGACGCGCGCGTCGTTCGGCCCGATTGGGTTTAAAGGCGCGCCCGCTCATTGGTCAACCCTTCGCGGTACGAGCTGTACGAGACATCGGGTGGTAACCGGGCGTACAGCCACCCGGCCAGCCTATTCATTAATTGTCAACAAAAACAAAAACAAATTAGCAACAGTAAGCACAGCCCACGCGCGTGTGAATTGTGAAAATACGCGCCAGTCAGCTGATGCAAAGGGCTACCGACGCGTCGACTGCGCTGGGCGTCCTGGTGTAGGGGCTGGCGGCTGGCGGCTCAGATCAAAGATCAAAGATCAAAGATCAAATTATTGTAAAGCGTTGGGCCCGGCTCAGTTTTCAGGCCCGCTTTAAACTGTACATCCTTATCAGAAGGCAACCTAGCCTCAGTTCTCTTCAATGGCTCATTCTTTCTAGCCACTCACACAATAAACAACACATCGAGTAACATCCATTCATACTAATGTTAGAGTCTCTTGTGGCAAACATCCTTAATCGAACGCTTGGCGCCTACGTTGAGAACTTTGACTCAAATCAACTTAATATCGGTATATGGTCCGGTGATGTCACTTTGAACAACTTAAAACTCAAACCCGAATCATTAGACACTCTAGATTTCCCCATAGATTTAAAATGCGGTCATTTGGGTACCTTAACCATGCAAATTCCATGGTCCAATCTCAAGAATAAACCTGTTAAAATCTTAATTGAAGATTGTTATCTACTCGCTGCTGCCAAATTACCTTCCACATATAGTGCTGAAGATGAAAGAGAGAAACAATTGCGTATAAAGAGACAAAAACTTACAGATTTGGAGATTTTATCACAAAAGGCTGATACAATTCTAGCAAATGATGCCGAAAATCAATTGAAGAATCAATCATTTACAGACTCCCTTGTCTCTAAAATTATCGACAATTTACAGATTACCATCAAAAATATACATATAAGATATGAAGATTTTGGTTGTTATACAAAAATTCCATATGCATTTGGTATCACACTCGATGAACTATCTGCTGTCTCCACAGATGAAAATTGGGTAGCTAACTTCATTCAAAATGTTAGCAATATTTCTCGTAAACTCCTATTGCTTAAGTCATTGACAATCTACATGGATTCTTCAATGTCACATAAATCAATGATATCTTCTGATAAAGATGAAATGCTTGTCAACCTCCGAGAGTACTTGATCTCTGCATCGAATGACACATCCGGTAACATTGAATATTTACTTCAACCTGTTTCAGGTAAGGGTCACTTGAAATTGAACAAATTGGGTCCGACTGATGACTCGCCACATTATGATATTGATCTCTTTTTTGAACAATTCCGTGTGAACTTAAACAGGCTACAATATACCTCCGCAATTGAGACAACTGCTCAGATCAATCATTTTCGTAAGACTTTTGAATTCAAGAAAAATGCACCTAAGGCAACCATTGAAGAAGAACCTCGCCAATGGCTACAGTATGCATTTCAAACTGTCTACAATGAAATTCACAACAGGAATTACAAAAAAACATGGGATTATCTCAAAACTAGAAGAGATCAGCGTAAAGCTTACATCCCATTATGGAAGAAACATTTGGCAGATTCTGGCCCATTGACAGTCGACGAAAAGAAGCAACTCCAAGAACTTGAGGATGCATGCGAGTATGAAGACTTGAAGTTCTACAGATCATTGGCCAAACTGCAGTACAAGAAAGAGACTAAATCAAATCCTAAACCAGCAACCACTTCTGCAGGAAATAAAGGCTGGTTTTCATCTTGGTGGGGAGAGGGTGCAGATAAATCACCATCCACACAATCAGCTTCTCCAGATGCCACTAATGAGAGTTTGGAGATAACAGATGAACAACTCAACGAGTTCTATGAAGCCATCGAATTTGACGAATCTAAGATTTTGACAGACTCCTTAGATATACCAAGAGAACGGGTGAAATTTTCCGTCAATTGTAAACTCAACAAGGGATCTTTTGTGATAAAGCATAAGAAGGACAATAAATCGAATAATCTGGCTGAATTCATCTCAGAAGGTTGTCATGTTGAATTTTTGCAGCGGAAAGATTCCCAATTGATCAGTTTCAAGCTAAACAAATTCGCCGTTGAAGACGGTGCAGATGATACACTTTACAAACACATAGTCAGTGTAAAGCAGGCAAACACTTCGATTTCCGCAGATTCAATCACTTCAAATTTGGAGATGGAGGATGATCCCTTCTTCCAGGTTTCCTTTGAGAGTAATCCACTCGATGAGTCTGCGGATTCTGAATTATTAGTAAAGTTGAGCAGTATGACAATCTTCCACAATACTCGTTTCATTGAATCACTTCACAAATTTTTCAAGCCACCAAAGGCACACGTTGATACAATTGGATCTTTGATGAATGCAGCGGAATCAACGATTCAGGATTTCACCCAACAAACTAAGATTGGCCTTCAATATGCATTTGAGGAACATAAAACTATGAACTGCAAGATGGATTTACAAGCACCATTAATCATTCTACCTACAGATCCGACCAAGTGGGATGCACCAGTGGGTATCTTGGATGCCGGCCACATCAGCATTGTTAGTGACCTCATCAGTCATGAAAAATATGAACAGATCAAAAATGAACAGAAGGATAACTACACCGAGAAAGATTGGGAGAGACTCAATACTTACATGTATGACAAGTATGCTATTACTTTAGAAGATGCGCAGATTTTAATTGGACCAGATATCAAGTCCACTATTGAACAGCTACATTGCGCAGGTCCTAAGAATGCATTGATATTGGATCAGCTTGATATGAAGTTCTTGATAGAATTGTCAATTATCCCTTCTTTCTATGATTTGCCTAAAATGAAGATTGGAGGTGACATTCCAAGATTCAACGCAATGTTAAGTGATTATCAGTATAAGATTTTCATGGAACTTTTGGAGGTATCCATTCCCGACTTCGATGGTAATGATGGAGCTGTACTTAGTGAGTTAGATGATGAGGATGATGAAGATGATCTTGAGCAAACTTTCTCTGATGCAAAGACCTTCTTGACGGGAGATACTGGCAATGTTGATTATGATAACTTGTCCACATTGCAAGAGTCGGAAGTAGAAGAAAACAATATGAGTGCTTCGACCGCTAGCTTATCACCACACCTGAACCAACATTTAGTTGAATTCAATTTTACTATTGATTGGATTACCATTTGTATGAAGCGTTGCTCTGATACTACCACATTTGACTCCGAGACTCTGGTGGATATTGTTGGTGAGAAGTTCCGTTTGGAGATGTTCAATACTGAGAAGAATATCAACGTTGACGTTAGACTCACCGATATATCAGTGAACGACCACCTCGAAACATCTAATGTTGAAGAGTTCAAGAGGCTTATTGGATCGAAGAAACACAAAACGAGTGCTGAAGGTGAAGATCTCTTTGTCGTCAACTATACACGTTCCTTAAGAATGGCAACATATAAGTCTGAACCGATTGAGTGCTATGATCAAAGTGTGAAACTGGATATTTCAGACTTTCATGTGGTTCTCACAAGAAAAACTCTTTTGACATTGATCAACTACTCGTTAAACACATTCACTGATCCACTTGCTCCAGAAATACCATCAGATAAACTTCGCCACAATGATGAAGAGAATGTAAATGCTCCTGCTCACATTGATGTTAACATCAACTTAAAGAGTATCAATTTAATCTTGAATGACGATGGAATTAAGCTAGCCACATTGGTATTGGAAAAAGCTGATGTCAGCCTCTTCATGCTTCCTGACAGCATGCGCGTATCCGCAAAACTTGGTGGTCTCACTCTAATTGATAATGAAACATACAATGGAAGAAAGTTGATTAGCATTGAGGGCGACGACTTAGCAGATCTCTTCTATGAAGCCTATGATCCTGAGACAAATGAACTTCCATATGGATCTCAATTCAAGTTTGAGACCGGCTCTATGGTGGTCATGGTTGTGGAAGATTCATTTACTCGTTTATACGGGTTTATGAGCCAGTTCCAAAGAATGAAGTATATTTATGACACTGCCAGAGATGCAGCTTTGGATCAAGCAAACAACGTTGAATACCCGGCAAATATGAAGTTTGATGTGTTGATCAGGGCTCCAATTTTTGTGATTCCCAAAGCTGTGGATCCCGTTAAGAACTTGTTCAATACCATCACCGTCAATCTTGGTGAAATTCATACCAATAACTCTTTCTCTGAAAAAGATGGTGCTGTTTTTAATATTATCAAGGCTAGTTTAACGAACACTAAGATATCCTCAAAGTTTGTTGTCGATGATGAGGAAATACAAGCGTTGGAAATTATTGACAAGCTAGATGTAAATCTTGACCTTGATTATTATGATGGAAATGAGTTAGATAGACCTTCCATGATAATCAATGGTAGTTTATTAGGCAATGAAATGAAACTTACTGAATTCCAAGCCTTCCACTTATCGCAGTTAGGGCAGAGTCTTCCAAGGATTTTTAAAGATGTTCCAGTTGACAATGAAGACATCGAAGATATTGAAAATGATGCAACAAATGCCAACTTACTTCTTATGAAGGATAAATCACCTGAAAAAGCCTCTAATGATATTGGCACTGAATCAACGAGACTGAGTACCACCGCTGCTATGGAAACTTCCGAGACTACCGGATCTACCGAAAATGAATCCCCTCCAAAAGTTCTTATGGATTTTACTTTTGATGTTCCAGTACTTTGTCTCACGTTATATAATGACACATGTCATGAAGTTGATATTTCCGAGAAGAAGTTATCGCGATTCACTTTGAACAAATTGGGTGTCAAGTTTCAGTCTTTCAATAACGGCAATTACAATTCCGATATTCACATTAAATCTTTTGTCGTGAAGGACGTCAGATCTTTGAGTAGCAATGTTTTCAGGGATATTATTCCTGAAGTCCAGCATACGGAGTATCAGTTCTTGGGTAAAGTTCATTGTGATGGTCTAGTCACTACTGTGGAGCTTGCAATCGATAGTCCACAAATCATTCTAGCAATGGACTACTTATTTGCGCTGAAGTCTTATGCTGACTTTGCATCTCACACTCCAAAGAGTGCTGTAGATCATTACATGAAGGACAAACTTGCCAATGCTGATAAAATTAAAGAGCTCGATGATGATGATGTGGACGATACTTTGATTGACAGCAATGTAGAGGATGTGCCAATTATCAACTATGATATTAATATTGTCGATCCCTCCATCGTTTTGCTAGCCAATCCAGAAAAGAAAGATTCCGATGCTGTTATCTTTAAGATCAGCCAGTTGCTATTTTCTATTGGTGTGGTTTCAAAAATTAACGTTACAGGCATTGGCATGTTCTTGAAAAAGATGTCATTTGATGATGCGTCGAACCTCCGGATCCTTGATGATTTTTCTTTTGATTTGACCGTGGATACAAGAGGCTGCAACAAAACCTCCTTTTTAACGACCATTGACTCTGACATTGAGCCTCTATTGTTGAGAGTCTCTCTTCGTGATATTTACTTGGCGCTCGATATATTCAACAAAGCTTCATTGATGTACAACCAAGCCATTGGCAATGACACAGAAAATGAAAAAGAATCACACGCCAAACGTCATGGAACATCAATCACTGAGGAAATTGGCAAAAAGATTTCGAAATATGCTCCATCAATCATCTCATCGTTGTCGAAGCTATCGCATGGCCGAAGAAAGTCGAGGACTGATGCTCCAATGGTTATAGTTAAGGGTGAAAGGATGAAAATTAATGTGCAAGGTTTCAGATTGGTCGTCATTGGTGATGTTCACGAGTTGCCGATCCTAGATTTTGATATTAGTGCTTTTGAATTGACAGCGAAAAACTGGTCCACTGAATTGGAAGCAGACACTCAGATCAGTTCTCTCATTAATATCTTCAATTACTCCTTATCACAGTGGGAACCACTTCTAGAACCTTGGTCATTTGCCATTCATGTTGAGAAGACAGCGGAGCAAAAGATCAATGTGAGTGTGGTCTCTAGGGATACTGCAGAACTAACTGTCACCTCCAGAGCTATTGCTACAATTTCCCACTTTGCAAACTTGTTATCAGAGAAAGGTGAATTAAAGGAGCGTGGTGAAGACTCCCCATATAGAATTATCAATCAAACTGGTTATGATTTGAACATTTGGATTGATGATGATTCTTTGGATACAACTAAGAAGAAACTTACAGTATTGAAAGATCAAGCTAGTATTCCTTGGTCTTTTGAGGACTGGAGAGCGGTCCGCGAGAGCTTATCGATAGATACAAATACACACTACCTTGGTATTGAACTTCAAGATTCTGTTTATGATCCCATCAGAAGATTATCCCTGAGAACCGAAGGTGAAGACACTATGATGTTGACTCCTGTTTTGAATAATCAATACCATAATAGACTTGCATGTTCTATCACTCTTGCAGAAGATAAGGTGAAAGAAGTTGTCCTGAAATCGACAGTAACCATTGAAAACTTTACACCGACAGCAATTCATGTCGGTATTGGCAATTTTGACGGAGAGTTCGTTGTTGATAGGGAGATCGTCATCCCTTGCGGAAAGAAGTTTGCGCTTCCTATCGACTATGTTTACAACGGGCAGCTTGCGATTCGACCTTCAACTACGTCTGAGATTTTTGGTTGGTCTATCTCTAAGTTATTGGGGGAAGAAACTGTAATCAACATGAATTGGGAGAATATCAGAGATCACGATCTACTTCTGGAATGTCCACGTATTGAAAAGCAAGGCAATGCTGACTATTACTATTACAAGGCACATGCAGAGTATGATAAGAGAGATGCTTTGAACAAGTTATATCCTCATATGAACATATTGATTTCCCCACCTCTGGTTATTGAAAATTTACTTCCATTTGAGATCGATTGGAGGCTTTTCCAGAAAGGTCCTAAAAAATGGAATGATAGATTAAGACAAGGTGAGAAATGTCCAATACATGTAGTTGATATGAACTACAGTGTCGTTATGAAAATAGAAGTTTTGGGTTCGAAATACAATGTATCAGCTGCATCTATCATCAGTACACCGAATACTATGACTTCAGTTGACAAAGAAATCACATTGAAGAGTAACGATGGTCAGAGATTGAGCTTGAAACTCTTCTATTCTGCAGATTCCAAGTACGGCACCAAGGTCTCCATCTACTCTCCGTACATTTTTGTCAATCGAACAGGGAAAGACTTGTACATTATGGATAACTTCAATACTCTGGTATCAAAAAAGAGAAATACAAATGAGAATGCTGGTGATGAATATCCGGATATGTTCTCTTTTGGTATCGAAAATGATGCTTTTGGAATTTTCAGAGGAAACTTGGAAACGAATACAATTCAGTTGAAAATTGAAGACTCACAACCTAGCGAAAGTTTTAGTGTTGATAAGATAGGCCAGTCTTTTGAAGTTCGTGTGGGTCTCAAAAACAGACTTGAACATGATGTTGGTATCCATATCACTGAGGGCCAAGGAATTTACAACCTCACCAAGGTGATTATTGTAACACCAAGGTACATAATCAAGAATGATATGGATCTACCAGTCGTAATTGGTTTAAATGGAAGTTCTGATTCCATGAGAATTGAAGCTAAATCGGCATCTCCTGTGTACAATTTTCCAATCATTGGAAATAAACAACTTCAGGTGGGCTTAAGAGAGGGCACAGAAAATATGTCAGCGTTGTTTGCTGTTAATAATGTTGGTGAAATTTACTTAAGAGTTCGAAGACTAGACTCTAATGCACATATGCTTTTGAGAGTGGTTGTTAGCACTGAAAACGCCTCAATTTTTATTAACATATTGGATGCAAAGAATTTATGGCCTTACTCTATTAGGAACTTTAGTGATCAAGAATTCTTTGTCTATCAAGCTAACCCATACGTTGATAAAGATGGAAATGAGATTAGTAACCAGAAGTTTCAGCCCGTTTTCTACAAGATTCCACCTAAGAGTGTGATGCCATATGCATGGGACTTTCCTGCAGCTGAAGTTAAAGAGTTGATTTTGAGATGCGGAATGAGGGAGAGATACATACAACTTGCCGAAATTGGATCGTTGATGCCAATGAAAATAAAGACTGAAAGTGGTGGAAGTAAGATCTTTGATTTGAATGTTATTGCCGATGGTCCCGTTCAAGCTCTAATGATTTCAGACTACAATCCAAGAACCAGCATGTACCAGTTGAAGAAGAATAACTCAAATGCATCTACCTCCAAATTGGCTAAGGCGCCAGCCAAAGATGAATTTGAGACCACCGTCAAAGATGAAAATTACTACACGTCTATAATCGTGAAGTTTCAAGGAATTGGTATTTCGTTGGTCAATACTAAAGAGCAGGAAAGGGAAATATGCTATACCACTATTAAAGGTATTGAGTTCCACTATAATGAAAGTGACATTTATCAAACTGCAAGCTTGAAAATGAAATGGTTACAAATTGATAACCAGTTGTACTCTTGCATTTTCCCGGTTGTGTTATTTCCCTCCATAGTTTCCAACTCGACTTATGAGCTCGATAGTCACCCCGTGTTTTCTACCTCGATCGCAAGACTTAAGGACAATACTCATGGTGTTAATTATATCAAGTTTGCGACTATGCTATTACAAGAACTTTCTTTGCAAGTTGATGAGGATTTCTTATGGGCCTTACTAGATTTTTCCAAGGTTCCGGGTGCTGCGTGGAACTCTGATACAAAAAACGAATTGTGGGATAAAAACCTTGAGATCCCTCTACCTCCTACGATGAGATCAACGGATGATCTATACTTTGAAGCTCTACATTTGCAGCCATTGCAGTTCAATATTTCCTTCGTGCGTACGGAACGAGTGAATGCTAGTGATACCATGAGCACGCAAAATGCTTTATCATTAGCAACTGATATTCTCACTATGGCTATTGGTAATATAAATGACGCACCAGTCAGACTTTCTGCTTTATTTTTGGAAAACATCAGAACTCCTGTTCCTTACTTGATTCAGAATATCACGGAACACTACACGCAAGCATTTCTATACCAATTGTACAAGGTGTTGGGCTCTGCGGATGTTTTGGGCAATCCAGTTGGGCTTTTCAACAATATTAGTTCTGGTGTCATGGATATATTCTACGAACCATATCAGGGTTACATCATGACCGATAGACCTCAAGAGCTAGGAATTGGGCTTGCCAAAGGCGGTGTTAGTTTCCTCAAGAAGTCTGTCTTCGGTTTTAGTGATAGTGTTTCCAGATTCAGTAGTTCAATGGCAAAGGGTCTAACTGCAGCGTCAATGGACAAACAATTCCAGGAGAAGAGAAGACTTGTCAGGCACAATGGAGGTAGACGCAATAGACCGGCGGACGGTCTTTCTATCGGTGCCGCTTCCTTATTTACTGGTATTTCAAGTGGTATTACAGGGCTTGCTACTGCACCGATAGAAGGCGCCACTAGAGAGGGTACATCTGGGTTTTTTAAAGGTCTGGGTAAAGGTCTGTTAGGATTGCCTACTAAAACAGCTACCGGTGTCTTTGATTTCGCAAACAACATCAGTGAGAGTATCAAGAACACGACAACCGCATTTGACAGGGAAGGAATTGATAAGGTGAGACTACCAAGATTTATTCCATTCGATGGCGCCATTGTGCCGTACTCAAAGAGAGATGCGCAAGGCCAATATTGGCTCAAGACGGTTGCTGGTGGCGTTCATGCAGATGAACAATATTTGGCACACATGGTTCTGCAAGGAGGCGAGAGAGCATGCATAATCAGTTACAGCTGTATCATGATGGTGAAGGTGTTTGAGATGAGTGTGGAATGGTACATTCCACTTGAGAATATTATAAATATCACATTGGAAAAAATGGGTATCAGATTCAAGAGTAAGAATATAAGAGAAGGAGAGAAGTTTGTGGTAATTCAGGATAGAGCAGACAGAAGATATTTGTACAAACAGATATCTGTTGCAGTGCAAAATTATAATAGACATTGCATAGTTTCATTGTAATGGAGTTTACAATTTTACTTCTGTTTGATTCCTTTAGTTTAGTTTAGTTTAGTTTAGTTCAGTTCAGTTCAGTTTTTCTCTTTAATTTAAATGTTATCATTTTAGTTCATACTTGATCTATGTATTTACAGGCATAAATGTTCATGAGACGAACTCACTGTTGGTACACAAACAACGCATCAGAATGTCCAAATTTCTTCTTGAGCGAGTTAAAGAACTTTGCTGGCGATTCAGCACCAATACCTTCGGTTTTCACCTGGTCCACACTTATGTAACCATCTTCCACTTTTATATCTAATGTTCCCGTTTGCTCATTGAGGGAAAATGAACCATTCGGTAATTGAGCACTGGACTCGGTCAATGGACGTACAGACTCTATCACCTTTGGAAATACCACTCTTTTCAACCCTTCAGGCTTCCCCTTTCTGGCGGTAGTACGCATATTAGTATACAATTGACCAAGTGTATTATATCTTCGAAGGACATCAAATTTAGTAGCTTCCTGCCAGGTTACTTGTCGTTCAGCGGATTGTACCTTAGTGGCATAAGAGAACTCCACGGTTGGCTTCAAAGGGGCAAAATTTGGACTTTTCATATCGTAAGCCTTAGTCTTCAAAACCTTTACAAGCAATTTACCGCCCACTGTGGCAAGTGTCTCCGTTAGAGAGGAAATAGTTTCTTCTCTTTTTATGTGATGTTCTTCGATGGCAATGATGTCCCCTTTATCAAATTCTGTCGGATGTAAATTCTGAACCGTTACACCAGACACAGGATCATGATCTAGAAGTGCCCGTTGTAGTGGTGCAGGACCTGAATGGCGCGGTAAAATGGAAGGATGGACATTCAAGCCACCATTTCGAAGAGACGTCAAAAATGTTGATGGGATGAGTTTCCCATACGAAACGGCAATGGCAAGATCATAATTATTGGCTGCTAGACTAGAAAAGTCTACCTTTCTATCAGCTCTTAAAAGTGGTAGATTCTCCGTCACAGCAAATGTGGCTAATTGGACTTCCTTCAGTTGACGCATACCACGTCCAGAAGGTTTAGGAGATCGAGTTATGATGTCCAAATGGGAAATGATAGGATTTGAGGATTTGAGCAATGGAAGCAGTTGTTGTAGGCAAATGACGCTAAACGCATCTGAGCCAAAATAAGCCACTCTCAACATGTCAGCAATATCGCCTGGTTCCTGTTGAGAGGATGGTGACATAGGAAGAGAAGTGGTGATGTTAGAGTGGTTCAAGCTGAGTGAAGAATGGTGAATTCATGTGCCGAGCCACATGATTACGTCAGCGCATGTTTAAAGAACATGATTGTTCACCTTGGTGAGAAGTGAGTGGGTACCGCTATGGTAGAGGACTGGTTCAATCTCCATCCATCCAGGTTAGCAAACTATTGAGGTGACATGGTGAATGAAGAAAGAAACATTAGAGGACATGGTCGTGGGCGAGGAAGAGGAAGAGGAGGAGGAGGAAATGGCAACACTGATAGATTATCTAGACATGATGCGCTGAAACCGACGGCATCCTCGAAGTCCATGCTGTCTCCCGAAGAAGTTGAGAAGCGACGCCAACGTGCCGAGCGGTTTAAGACGCCTTCCAAGGAGCCAATGGACAAATGGGGTCTTGTTAGTAGAGGAGATGGTCACACATCAGCCTTGAAAGGATCTCCAGCATTACGCGTAGAAGCATGGGAAGAGCTCCAAAAGATGCTTTCCGGTGCCGACGGCGAAAACGATGGTGGTGACATACTTCACAAGCTACGTGCATTACGAGAAGCAGTGTGTGATACTGGGGCCACCATAGATGAGGTGAAACTTGCAAAAGAGGTGTACTGGGCTTCAGTGAGTTACGCGTACGAGCGCCTCTCTAAACACGATGCCAAGACTGCCTATGTCTCCGCCCTGGAAACTCTTTGGAGCAAACGGAAAGTCTGGTCTCTCACTCAGGAAGAGCTCTCTAGAGCAGCGGTGGCACGGGCGGAGTGGTGTGCATGTCTTGTGCAACCTGCGTGGGAAGAAGCGCTCGAGCTTGCTGATTGGGCCCAGAGACACGCTCCAGCCCACGGTGTTCCCCGCACATGTGATCTATATGCCACCATTGCTGCTCTCAGCTGCAATCGTCCGCACTGTGCTGAAGATCGCTGTCCTGCTGACTGTGTTCTGTTGATGAAGCAGTGCATCAAGGCCCGTGAAGAGACCGAACAGAGCGTGCTCCGTGGTAGAGAGCGCGAAAGGGCCCTCAAAGAGAGAGTGCTGGGCCCGACAACTGACAACAGCAACACTAGAGCTCCTACACCATCTGCCAGGGAAACGGCAATAACAACAGCAAGCCCATCAGATAACACAAATGTCCACACTGACGCAGCAGCTATCGATAAAGGCGCTTGAGGAAGGGCTTGTCGATGCAGAATCCGTTTCAAAGACGCTAGATGCCCTCCATCTTCGACTACTCGACATACGGCACCAGATGAACATGTTCATATCCATTCTAGCTACATTGGATGAGAGTACAACACCAGAATCGGTGTATAATGATGTGAGGGAGAAATTGGTAACGCTGAAAAGCGAAATGGCCATATTTTATGACAGCTACAGGAAAATTCAACCCGTTATACGTTACTTCAAGATTAAGCAAGGTCTCAATCCAGACAATGCGACAAAGATAATACCGCATAAGGTCACTGTTGATTCCGTCGCATTGAATGAATCAAGTAAAGGCAATTCTGCTTCCTCGGATCTGGATGCCATTGTGGTGAGCTTGACGTCAAACGTTTCAACGCCTCTGGGAGCCGGTTCAATCGCCCAACCAATTGCGATCCAAGGCGGTAATTCGGCATCTGGGACACCTTCACAACAATCCAAGAAACAACCCACAAAGAGTGGGAAGAGGAAAAGCAAGGCGTAGCATGTGCGATCTGCCCATAGTGCCCAAATCCCAAATACCCCCAATGCTAAGGACATGTGTATAACGAATGTTAATCATGATCAATAACTTGGAAATAATGTTAATTTCTAAAATAATACCAAATATATGATTATATATTATAGCTTGCGAGGTAAAGAGCATTAGTATAAGATAGAATAGCAATAAAGGGTTAAAAATGGAGATTAAATAATTTCTTTCTGACCATCAACGGACTCTGATTCCTTCTCCACGCTGCATGTTCCCTCCGTAGAATTATCAGAACCCATATTTACCGGTTGTCTCTCAATGTCAATACTCAAATTATTGTTCGTATTGTCAGCACTATTATTGCTATCAACCTTTTCTGTCATAGCTTCAGTGGGATTCTCAGCTGTGGTTTCGCTAGGAATTCTGATCATGAATATCATAATTAGGAAAACAACCGCCTGAATAGCAATGATAACATACAAAACGGTTTCAAACTTTGTGTGCAAGGCTTTCTTTTGATCGAACGTTATTGCCGGATTGATATTACCAACAATGGATGGGATTAAAGCATTTCCAACACTCAACATGAGTTGTGATCCTGTTTGGAACACACCCATTACCACCCCTTGTAAGTGTAATGGAGTATGGCTAATGGCGGTAGGCATGTACATATTGAAAAACATGTTACAACCATAACCAAATAGGAACATGGAAACCATCTCATACTTCCAGTAGGAGTTCTTGTGTTCGAAAGACATTCTTGAGAGCCAAATGACAGAACCGAGTGAGATAGCACCGGAGAGGATAAACATCTTTCTGTGTCCAATTTTCTGGTAGTATGAATCACGGAAAACAAAGGCGCCAAAAACTAAACCGACTGCAGATGGGAATGCTTTGAGGGCAACGATAATTGTTGAATCGTGATCGATAAATGTGTGGTATTGAACGACAACGGAGACCATCATGGTCAAAATGGCATAATATGCACCAGAGGTGATTAACAAGGCTGGGAAGTTTGGAATCTTCAAGATCTCACCTGGGAATAGAATATCAACCTGTAATCTCCAATCTGAAGATTTGTCCATATTTTGATGTTTGATCTGGTATGGTTTCAAGTAATAGTTTTCATAAAGGAAGGAGGATATTATTGTGAAGAATCCAACAACCAAAGGTGCAATTGCTTTAGCAGATTTCCATTTCTCACCACCCTCTGTGAGGCCCAAAATAACTAACAAACAACCGACGATCATTAGGAATGATGATACGAAGTTGATATTTTTCAGTTTCATTTTTGCATGTTCGGCAGTCTTGTTAATAGGGATGATGAAGAATAGAAGGGCGATATCAACTACCAATGCATAAGCGAAAATGAAGTAGAAAAAGCTCTGGTAGCCAATGCTTGTCAAAGAAAATGCACCACCTAAAACAATACCAACCCCCAATGTTGCTGTCAAAGCGACAATCATGCAAATAATAGCAGGACCTAAGTATTTGATATCATCACCAGAGAAATAATTAGCAGTGATAGACATTGTGGAAGGTAATAGTGAAGATGCACCAATACCTTGAATAGCTCTGAATACAATTAATGGAATGATTGAAGTATGTGGGATGCATGCACATATCAACGCACAAATCCAGATGATGGTGATACCGATAATGTAAAGATTGTGTGGGCCAATGACATCTGATATTTTACCAGTAACCATAATGAAAGAACCCAATGTTAATCCATACCCTGATAGCACCCAACTAGCTGTTGAAGTATCAGTCCCGAAAGCTTCCTTGATATCTGGGGACATTGTCAAAGCAGACATTGAATTGAGGTTATCCAATGCTGTTCCTATCAAGATCAAGGCATAGACCATGAACTTATTTCTCTTCTCTAATGGAACATAGTTCCTCACTTTGTGGAATGCCGTTTTCAATGATGAAAGCATTTTGGGGTTATTTTCAGTTATTTTCCTTCGAATACTACAGCTTCGTACTACTATCAGCTGCTATGTATTTTTTTGAAGCAGGTCTTCTGGACATGATATTTATACTTGACGACGTCCAGGTATATGATTACCATTAACATTGATCCGAAGCGGATGAACATCCCTTATTTCCAGAAAATTCATGTTAAAAGGGTTTGAATTGTGGTGAAAATGGGCATGCTGCGGATTTAGTATAGTCAACTCCTTCAAAGGGCTGGTTGATTAGAAATCACTTAACCCTAGCCATTGTTCCGGGTACTCTCGCATGCATACACGCGCGCGCCCACCGTCTAGTTGGGACTAACTCCAGGGACTAGGGACCCTTCTGACGGTCGACTTGACTATACTCCCTGGACAACCTTTGAGAAGGTAACAGTTCTGTATGTGTGATGTTTCTAGCAAATTCCAGGCTAAGTCCACTAATAAAAAAGGAAGCCCAGAGTCCAGAGAGGTAAATTTGGGTGCAAATAGCTCGGAAAATTGTGGCAACTTTTCACTAGGTGGCAGCTGAGAGCTGAGAGCTGAGCCTCCGAGATTCTTCAGGCGGACTTAGTACAGTTGTGAACGTTGTTAGAATTTGGATTAGAAATCAAAACTGAATAGCAAGCCCGGAGATATGGGAAAATGTCCGTGAACCCTACCAACTTCACTGTACCGCTGGTTATAGTGTAACTTGACTATATGCATGCTGAAGTTCAAACATACCGCCAGATCAGATTGAGAGACGTTCACCCCGAAAAAATTGTAGTTCAATCTAGTGAGCTAAAAGGGAGTTCCAAAACTGTACCTTAACGAGGAATGTCCAATTTGCTGCTCTTGACTCTTCAACATCATTGTATATTGGTATATATTATGAGATGGTTCCTTTTATTTACACGATTATCCATTTTATTTACATGATGGTGTATTCTATTTACATGCATTCTTTGCTGTTATCCAATCTGATGTTTTTTGGCCAAAAGTTGGACGTTTAATCAGCAATAGTCACCAACCACCATCATTCCGAACTTGACTTTTCTGGACTTTCTTCAGGAGTGCAATCATCCTTTTCATTTCTTGGGACATTGATGAAGAACACAACAATCAAAAAAGAAACCGCCTGAAATCCGATTATAACATAGCATACGGTGACAAACTTTTTGTGCAAATTCTCCTTTTCGGCCAATGTCACCGCTTTCTTAATATTTCCAATGATAGATGGAATCAATGCATTACCTATACTCAACATGATTTGAGAGAATGTTTGAAAGACACCATTTACTACACCTTGAAGATGAAGTGGTGTATGATTGATCACTGTTGGTAAATAGATGTTGAAAAACATATTGAATCCATACCCAAACAAAAGTAGTGGTACCATTTCGTACACCCAAAAAGATTTAGGATCCTTATACGATAGCCGTGAAAGCCAAATGACAGCACCAAGTGAGATCAAACCTGAGAGAATAAACATAATCTTCAAACCAATCTTTTTATAATAGGATTCCCGATACACGACAGCTCCAAAAACAAGACCAACCGACATGGTGAATGCTTTCAAAGCAGAAATAATGGTAGAATCATGATCAATATAATTGTGATATTGCACCACAACAGATATGTTCATGGTCATGGTTGCATAGTAAATCCCGCAAACAAGTAGCAATCCCGGGAAGTTTGGTATTCTCAAGATCTCAGCAGGGAATAGCAAGTCCACTTGAAGTCTCCAGTCATTTGATTCATAATCATTGGCATGTCTTTTTTGATAAGGTCTAATATAGTATGATTCATACAAAAATGAAGCCATGATTGTGAAAAACCCAACAATGACAGGTGCAATAGCCTTTGCAGAGACCCAGTGATTACCTCCTTCGGTAAGTCCCAAAATAACTAGAAGACATCCCACAATCATCAAAAAACTGGACACGAAGTTGATATTCCTAAGTTTCAATGAAGCACCTTCTATTGTCTTCTCAACAGGGATGATCAGAAATAGTAATGCAGTATCAACCAGAAAGGAATAAGCAAACACAAAATAAAAAAAACCTTGATACCCAATGTTAGTCAAAGAGAAGGCACCACCAATGACTATTCCTAATCCTAGGGTTGCCGTTAATACAACAATCATTATTGCCACTGCTGGTCCCCTGTATTTCTCATTCTCCCCTGAAAAATAGTTTGCCGTCATAGCAATGGTAGATGGTAGCAAGGATGAAGCGCCAATTCCTTGAATTGCTCGGAACACAATTACCGGTATAATTGATGTATGAGGAAGAAGGGCGCATATCAAACTGCTAATCCAGATGACAGCAATGCCCATTAGATATAGATTGTGAGGTCCAATGATATCCGATATTTTACCAGTGACCATAATAAAAGATCCAAGGGTCAAGCCATATCCGGATAACACCCAACTGGTAGTTGATGAATTTGTTTTGAAAGCCTTTTGGATATTTTCAGTCATTGTTAAAGTTGACATTGAGTTGAGGTTGTCCATTGTTGTTCCAAGTAATATAAGTCCATAGACGAAGAATTTGTTTCTTTTCTCCATTGGAACTACATTCCTAACAGTGTTATAATAGCGCTTCAGTTTGGAAAGCATAGCCGAATTGATCTTATGATTGCCTGGTTAGCTTACAATTGAAGGCTCTGAGGCTACCTCATCCATACTAACTCTTACAGGGGTGGATACCAACTCTTATACAAGTGGATACGATGTGCTTTTAACACAATCTGATCTTTTCGAATTTCCCGGAAAACCTACTATATACACAGAAGGTGGAAGGTGGAATTTGTAATCATATAATTTTCATGACATTTTCTCATTTACGAAGTACAACCCTATTCCCACATAATATTTTCAGTTTGTAGGTTTTTCACGGCTGTAACCAATTCACTCTAACTTGATTCTATAATGATGGTGCAATACGTGATACATATATCAACGGGCTACAATCCCACTACTACACTGAAATTCGAGACCGTCTCTCTGTAAACTTTTGCACCTGCTATAACCTCTTTTTGTAGCCTACCACACATGCAACATTTTCTATCTTCTTGCAAATACTACATGGTTCTCTAGACTGTTGACTAACATGTACAGTGATTTTTGTGTAGTTATCTGTTCTTTGAACATTGAGTGTCGGTTAAATAACGACAGAACTACCCATTCTCTTTTGGGATTCTGATGAATAATATCATTATCAAGAACACAGCTTGAATGGCTGTAATGACGTACTGAGCTAAATGGAATGTTTTGCTAGTGTGAACGTAGGATTAGCATTGCCCACAACTGATGGGACCAAAACATTGCCAATAAACGACACGATTTGAGAGCTAGTTTGAACTACGCCCATCACTACAGCCTGTAAATATAATAGCAGATGCCGAAGTGCTTCGAAATCTCATCTGTGAAATAAGGTCAATTGAGTGAATACAATGCACCAATACCTTGGAAAGCTCTGAAGACAGTGAATGCAGTGTTTGCGTTACGGCGTCTTCTTCCGCAAATAAAGACTAAATGCACATGAGAGTTGTTTCAATAAGGTATGGTTGTTGGGATCAGTAGCATCTCTAACTTTACCGGTAACCATGCTAAATAAGCCGAGCGCCAATGTTATGCATACATACACGTGAGACTTCTTTGGGAAAAGGTATAAAGTGTGGGATTGGCCACTACTACCAGATAGCGTAATCCAATGTAGAGCATGTGTGCGCATAATACTGGGGAATCGCACTGCTCACACGTGCTACATTAGAAAATGTTGAAGGGCTACTGCCTTACAGAGGGGATCGACAAATACATCGTGTGTACATTGGCCCCCTCTGCTATGGGCATGATGCATGACCTACGTGGATAAACCTCTGCAATTCACTGACCTGGCACTTTGAGTACACTTAGTTGGTGTGTCTCTAGTCTCTAGCACCGCTTTCCATGACTCACGACTTACATGCAGGAAAGTAAAGAAAAAGAAAAAGAACCGGGCCGTTTACGCGGCGCTGGATCCATGCGAGTCTACAAGTGATATCGACATGGCCACCCCGCTCTCACTCCTCTTCTGAATTAGAACATATCTTCTATCCAATCTACCAGTTCCCTTCTTTTGTCAACAATATATCCTCAAACCCATATACTATGTCCGCAGATTTGAGAAACGCTTTCATTAAAGCAAAGGAACAGGGACGTAATGCCCTAGTGACTTTTGTCACTGCTTACTTCCCAAATGAGAATGATACTCTTGACATCCTCAAGGGTTTACAAAATGGTGGTGCAGATGTCATTGAACTAGGTATCCCATTTTCTGATCCAATCGCAGATGGACCAACCATTCAAAAGGCTAATACCAAAGCTTTGGAGAACGGTTGTACGGTCCAGAAATGTCTTGACTTAGTCGCAAAGGCTAGATCTGAAGGCGTTCACGTCCCGATCGTTTTGATGGGTTACTACAACCCAATCATGAAGTTTGGCGAGGAAGAATTAGTCAAGGCATCCAAGAAGGCAGGTGCAAACGGTTTCATTATTGTCGACTTACCTCCTGAGGAAGCTGTCAAGTTTAGAAACATTTGCTCTAGCGAAGGTTTATCTTACATTCCATTGGTGGCACCATCTACCACTGATGATAGATTACAACTTTTAGGTGAAATTGCAGACTCATTCATTTACGTTGTTTCTAGAATGGGTACCACCGGTGCTGGTGTGTCTGTCACCTCTGATGTCGGTCCTCTTTGTGATCACGTTAGAAAGTTCACAGGTAGCACACCTTTAGCTGTCGGTTTTGGTGTCTCTACCAGAGAACATTATCTGAGCGTCGGTCAAAACTCTGATGGTGTTGTCATTGGATCCAAGATCATCAACTTGGTTGAAGATGCACCAGAAGGCCAAAAGGGTAAGGCGGCAGAAGAATTCGTCAAGTCCATTTTAGTCGGCGACGGAAAAAACACTATCTCTGCGACTGAACTTTCATCATCTCCAGCCACTGATGCGCAGCCAGATTTTGCAGAAAAGCACAAACACAACCCTAACTTTGGTAAGTTCGGTGGTCAATATGTCCCAGAGGCATTACATGCATGTTTGAAAGAACTCGAAGATGCATTTGAGGACGCAATTGCAGACCCAACATTCTGGGATGAATTCCGTTCCTTATACGACTACATTGGAAGACCATCCTCCCTCCATGAAGCTGAAAGATTGACCGAATATGCGGGTGGTGCCAAGATCTGGTTAAAAAGAGAAGATCTGAATCACACTGGTTCTCATAAGATTAACAATGCTCTAGCGCAAGTGTTGATTGCAAAAAGATTGGGTAAGAAGAACATCATTGCAGAAACCGGTGCCGGTCAACACGGTGTCGCAACTGCTACTGCATGTGCCAAATTTGGTATGACTTGTACAGTGTACATGGGTGCTGAAGATGTCAGAAGACAAGCTTTGAACGTTTTCAGAATGAGAATCTTAGGCGCAAATGTTGTCGCCGTGGAAAATGGTACCAAGACTTTAAGAGATGCAACTTCAGAGGCATTCAGAAGCTGGGTCACAAACTTGAAGTCCACCTACTACGTTGTTGGTTCCGCTATTGGTCCACATCCTTACCCGACGTTGGTTAGAACTTTCCAATCTGTTATTGGTCAAGAAATGAAGGAACAGTTTAAGGCTAAAAACGACGGTAAATTACCAGATCTGGTTGTTGCATGTGTCGGCGGTGGCTCAAACTCGACTGGTACCTTCTCTCCATTCGAGCATGATGAAAGTGTGAAGCTATTAGGTTGTGAAGCTGGTGGTAGCGGTTTAGATACCAAATTTCACTCAGCAACTTTGACTGCTGGTGAACCAGGTGTCTTCCACGGTGTCAAGACTTATGTGTTGCAATCTGAAGATGGTCAAGTGCACGATACGCATTCCGTCTCTGCTGGTTTGGATTATCCAGGTGTTGGACCCGAATTAGCAGCATGGAAGGATAGCGGTAGAGTTGACTTCATCGCTGTTACAGATGATGAAGCCCTTGAAGGTTTCAGACTTCTATCTCAATACGAAGGTATTATCCCTGCTCTTGAATCTTCTCATGCTATTTATGGTGCTGTCCAGGCCGCAAAGAAGATGTCAAAAGATAAGAACGTCATTATTACTGTCTCAGGTAGAGGTGATAAGGACGTTCAAAGTGTTGCTGAAGTGCTACCTAAGTTGGGTCCAAAGATCAACTGGGATTTGCGTTTTGAGTCATTTGATGATGCATCTAAATAAATGGTAGAAATATTTACCTCTAAAATTCTTTAAAGTATATTTCCGAAGTAATTCTACATGAAACTATTAACTTTTAACCGTAAATCTAAGGAACGAATATTGGAAATTGGAAAATGAAGAGCGCTTCTAGCTTTTTCCTTGCGCTCAAAATTTTGAGCATGGAATCATGATCAACAAACCGTAGATAAACACCGAGGACATATCAAACGTTCTGTTGGCCTTATTTCTCTACTTATAGACACTTTCTACCAAGCACAAAACAAAAGTTGATCTATGTTACCATATGCTCCCGATATTGGTATTTCAGAAACATTTGGTACTGAGTCCATAGGTACTGTCGATGTCCAAACCAATGATAGAGTTTCCATGGATTTCAGTTTGTCAACCTCATATCCGGAAGTTGAGAGGCGAATAACACATATCAACGGAAGTTCACGAAGAATTTGGAGTCCTTCAACCGATTGCGATAATAATGATGGTCTTATTGTACATAAAAATAAAGAGATTACCCCTCAGAGTGATGGGATCGCTGAAATTGCCAGCTTTGAAGATTTGGGACTAGGTGATCTATGTGACGCTGAAAAATCTACATACCTTGCGGAAGATAAAGCCCCAAATACTGAGGCTTCTCTGAAAGTGGATGATGGTAACCCAACTGACTATTTTGATCCTTGTGTGGGAAAATTATCGAACCTTTTTGAGATTAGATCAAAAGCATTCCTAGTAGTTAGTACCGGAGATAAAAGCAATGTTCTTCAATGCGGTATGCTAGATCCAATGTGGAAAGGTTGGAAGCTTTCAAAGGTTTACCCTACTGATTTGAACGATGAAGTTCAGGCAAAGAAAATTGACGCTCTTCTTCAAAAAGTTCAAAACTTGAGAGCTCCAAAATTCATTCTAATTCGTAAATTGACTTTCAATGCTAGTATTCAACAGATTGAAACATATCAGTTAGACTCCCGTGGTAATTTTAGAGTTATTCTTGTGCGAACTACAGATTCAGTGCATGTTCTTCGTTGCACGTATTCAAATTCGAGATCTGAATTGTTTTTGTCTAAACTGTTCAATTTCCAGAAGGGGGAACTATGGGCAGATTTAGCACATTGCAGTATGCGGATAGACCAGAACTCTCTCAAACTTGTCATAGTTGATTGTGTGGGTAAATTTACTATATTCAGGAGTAATATTGATAACATGAAAGTATCATCCTTCCAAGAAATCAGGCTTAAATACAAATCGTTTCACGATCCTGTGGATCTCTCAAATTTCAAAAAATCCTTATGGATCAATGATACTAGACTTATATTGTATTCAAGATTACAGTTGCATGAATACAGACTTTCTGACGACGATGCACTGGATCCTAAAGTGAGTGATCAACAAGAAATGTTTTTTCAAGAGAACAATCAAAGGTTTTTCTGTCGTATTTGCGCAGGAATATGGACAAGAATATTGGATATCGTACCAAGTGAAACCCAAACATCGGTGATATACATGCTTACTACCAAAGAGATTATTATGGTTGATGTTAAGGAAGGTTTCAAAAGAAGATTCGCTTGGAAACATTTCTTAAACGATCGTGATATATCTTTGCACTTAACCATTACGAAGAATCCTAGGGCTGAGCATAAGGACTTCTGCATTATTGCTTCTAAACAAGTGAACTTTAACGTTGTGCTAGAATTCGATGCTGTTTTGTTCAAGCTAATCGTCCCACCATATATCATGCATACTGCGGCAGCTTCCCCCAATAAAAGTTTGAGTCTACGACGTTTGAATAAGTCATGCAACTTGTTCTTATCTGTACAAAAAGAAAAATCAAATGAGGTCTCTCTTACCTTGTATGATTATACAAGCAAATTTGGTGAAACGAATCCTGGGAGAACTCCAAAGACGATAGAATATGTAGTTAGTCAACTACTAGAGTGCCCTTCTTCCAAAATACAGACTAGGATTTATGAGAAACTTCATGATTATAGTGAAACAAATAGAGGCACGGTGCCGACCTCCGAGGAATTGACTATGCAGATTTATCAAAGAGTTGACAATTTCGTGAACCAAGAAACAAACAATTTTGGAACCCTGTCAGAGATTCTCAACAATATTCACATTCCTAAAAACATCAAAAACATCTTCAAGATTGTACAACACCTTGCGAGAAACGAAAACCTCAGCCAAATTGATATTAGATTCATAGATAATATGTGGATCTCTGATCAGTATGTGAATTACGTGGGAAGAGGTGCCGCTGAAGTGGAAGATCTGAAGCTGCAGGCACATCAAGCCCTGTCATTTTTCAAATCCCTCTATGATATTGTCGGTGGTAAGGAGATCTTAATAAACTTGTTGCTAAGTTCATTCGGAGTTTGGAAGAATAGCGGGAGTTTGGACACTAGTGCTACTGAAGATATGCTGGCAGAGTCATTGACCGATCTCCCTGAGAACTATCAAGATATGATCAAATCTTTCGAGGATGATTTTGACATCGTCGGTATTATGGACAGTGAGGATTACAATTCCAAAAACCTCCATACTCAGGATGACCCATTTTTAAGCTCGATGATGTCAATGCCTACTGTCTCTGTCTCTAATCCTACATCGAGGGCATCTTCCGTTCCTATTCTTGCAAAAGGATCTGCGAAGAAATCGAACAAGCGAGTAAGTGCGTCCTCTAGCAGAGCAGAGACTCCGCTGTCACAAATCTCGCAAAAGAGAAGCTTTCTTGACAGCTCACAGATGCAGCTTTCACAGCCATTCAGCCAGAAATTCTCCCAACAGAAGAAACCAGGACTCAGTCAACTATCTCAAGGAAAAGGATCCATGAGAAAAAAAAGAAAGACTGGTTTCAGATAACCGTGGGCAAACTCTCTAGCGGATACATCTCCTTGAAACTTCAAACTGTCCTAACTCTTGTCTCATTTACTGAGTTATAAGCGTTCAGTGCTTCAGCCCAGTGCCTCTTATTCAGAGTGTCCCTTATAAGGCACATGTAGGATGTAGGCACGTGCACTCTAAGTAGAATAGAGCCGTAAACTCCAAGTCCGACGCGATACGCGATGACGTTTCGCTTTTTCATCGTACATGAAATATTAACTGCTCGCAGTACGTCGTCTGCTTTTAGGTGACCTGCAAGTAATTGTTAATTGCTCGGAAGTTACCTCTTGCCATTGAGCATCTACATTATCAAAGTAACAGGCAATCAATATGGCTTTTACTGGCATATGGATTGCTCTTGTACTCATTCTACACTGTCTCAGCAGGTCCGATGCACGAGTAGAAGATCTTGAACTTGATACTATTGCCGAGGAATATGAGAAACTCAACCAACAATCATTGAACTGGGGACCTTATCGATCAAACTTATATCTCGGAATAAGTTCACGTATACCTGAATCTATTCTCACTGGGTTGATATGGTTTCCAGCAGAATCATTCAAGGGTGTGATGTTGTCAAAACATTCATGCGACCAAAAACACGATATTGAAAAGTTTGGATGGACAAAGTATGATCCTCGATATGGTGGAATTGAGACCATTGTGGACAACGATTCCCAGCTTAAACTTACTGCATCATTTGTCAAAACGGAAGATGGTAAGAACTGGGCTTTGAGAATAAATGGTAAGGCAACTAGCCCTGAATCAGTCAATTCGGTAGTTTTTTACGCTGGCTTGCCAAATAATGGCAAATTGGAACTGGAAACTGATTACTTCGGTGATTCTAACAATTTATTGGAAGGTTTGGTTACCTTAAAAGGTGAATCAGATGCTCTCGGTGGTAAATTTTCCATCGACATTATTGATGATGAAGGTAATGTCATGCCAGAAAGTCACACTATCGATTTTGACAGCAGTTACAATCCATCTTTAACGCACCATGTATCCTTGGCTGTTCCGAACGAAGAACTGTGGAAAGCAAGCGAGATTTTCTGGACTATGGTAAGATTTAATGTGGAACAAATGGAGATGGCCAACCTTTCACCACAATCATACTCTCCTACTGAACTTTTCCAATTGCGGAACTCCGCAAACTTTTCGGGGAACATGCATTTTGTTCAGAAAACATTTGTTGGTGACTTCCAGTACGATATCATCTATAACTCCGTTGATTCTAATGAGAAGATTGAAGAAAGTTCACTAAAGTCGATGATCCAGTCAACATTACAGATAATTGACACCAAATTCACTAAAAAGTTTCAGTTAAACGCACCATTCAATACCAATAAATATGTCGAGTTTGCAAAAGAAATATTGTCACAACTACTTGGTGGTATCATCTATTTGAACGGTGATCAAGTTGTTGACAGATCTGCAGTTATAGACGATGTCAACTTTGCACACTCCCACTTGAAAGGTTCAAAGGAAGGCCCTCATGAGTTATTTACGTGTGTTCCAAGTAGACCATTTTTCCCTAGAGGATTTTATTGGGATGAAGGTTTCCATTTATTACCAGTCTTACAATATGACTCTGATTTGACCCTAGAGATTGTTAAAAGCTGGTTTTCTCTCATTGATGACAAAGGATGGATTGCAAGAGAGCAGATTCTCGGTGATGAAGCTAGAAGTAAGGTTCCTGAAGAATTCACTGTTCAGAATCCCAACATTGCAAATCCACCAACCTTGATGTTAATTTTCAGCGAACTACTTGACTCTGCGAAAAGGCTTCATCTGGAGAATCAGCAACAAGGTGATTCTGTGGAAAAACTCAATTTGTTTTCCTGTGACGAGTTGAGAGACTCATTGGGCGATTTACACATGGAGAAGCCACAGTTGATGATTGCTTATGCAGAAGAGATTTACTCCAAATTGCAGAAGCATTATGAGTGGTTTAGAAGAACCCAACGCGGAAATGTAGAAGATTTAGACAGAAAGTACCCAAATAATGAAGAGGTATACAGATGGAAGGGTAGAACTAGAGATCATTGCCTTCCAAGTGGTATTGATGACTATCCAAGGTGTGAAGCTGACATTGGTGAACTGAATGTTGATCTTATCTCCTGGATGGGTGTGATGACCAGAGCAATGCTCAAAATTGCACAATTACTTGACAGAGACGATGACGCCAAGAAGTACAAGCAAAGATATGATGCTATTATTAAGAACATAGATACAATTCACTGGTCTGAAGAAGAGAATATGTTCTGTGATGTTACGGTTGACGATGAGGATGAAGACGTGTTTGAATGTCACGATGGTTATGTTTCAATTATGCCGTTTATTCACAAACTGATTTCTAACTCTGACACTAAGAAACTTACTGCTGTGATTGAGAGCTTGAATGATAAAGAAAGGTTGTGGTCAGAATATGGCATTAGATCATTGTCCAAAAAAGATCCGAACTTCCACACGAGTGAGGATTACTGGCGGGGTCACGTTTGGATAAATCTCAATTACTTGACTTTGGAGGCCTTGTATCATTACGGTTCCCAGCAAGATGTTGATGCAGACGTAAGGAATATTCTTAACCAGACCTATACGAGGCTGAGAGAAAATATTGTCAACAACGTCTACAATGAATATGACAGAACTGGCTACGCTTGGGAACAATATAATGAAGAAACAGGTTCGGGACAGAGAACTCGTCACTTCTTAGGATGGACATCGTTAGTTATTTTGATGATGAAGATGCCTAAAGAAATTATCTAGTGTGTAGTTTACTTACTGTGAGCGTTTAAAAATTCACTGATGAGCTTTGATAATCCGAGGGGCGTTTGATGAGCCCTCTCTTTTTGTCCACTCACCTACTTCTGTTCTATCCAATTTCTTATACTTTATCATCATTCGACTCAATGGCGCCCAAGAAGAAGATAGAAAAGCTTGATGCTATTACTGGTAGGTGTGTAACGTGATTAACCTTTTCATAAAAGTCATATGATTACTAACTTCTGATCAATCATAGTTCAATTATACAGCTAAAAAAGTGATCCTTGAATACATGGAGAAAGAATACAGGCCATTCAGTGTCACCGATCTTGTGTTAAACTTGCACAGCCAAATTAATAAGGTATTGATGGTCAAGCTTCTTGATGAGTTAGTAGAAGAGCAGAGAATGATTGTCAAAAGGTACGGAAAGTTAAGCTTCTATTGTTTGGCGGAGCTGAAGCTTGATGTGGGTATCGAGCCAGTCACTCTCGAAATGATAAAAGCACTAAACATGGAAATAGAAGACATTGAAAGTGATTACAATGACTATAGAAAGAGTAAGTTCACCCTACCATCTCCCAACGGTGAGCTTTTACTAACAATCCCCCACCTCTAATTTTTGTACAGAAATATCACAGCTGAACAGCGAGCTCACAGATGCTGCGCTCATCGAGAAAGTAAAGGATCTCCTTGCTTCTCATGATGAATACAAGAAAATATTAGCTCAAAAGAACCAAGAAAGAGCCGGTGACGACCATCCCAACATTGAACAGGCAATGGCTCAAGTTACAAGAAAGGAACAGACTGCACTGAAGAAGTACAAGAAGATGAAAAAGATCGTACGTACCCGAGTCTCACAAAAAGCTTCTCCTCTTTGATATGTTACTAACATACATCATTTATGCGACCAACAATACAGTACTCTGGAGTCCTCAATACAATGAAGGAGAGCGTACCAAACTTTGAAGCCCAGCTTGTATGTCCAATAGTCGGTGTCCCTTACATATCACCAGCCACACTGTACCGATACTAACTCATTCCTTATCTCTGAAATTTCCGTATTCTCCACAGGAAGATCTTGGCATTGAACCCATTCCGGCAATAGGGATGTGAAAGTTAAATTGCATAGTGAGGAATCAAAAGCTCACAGCCCTCCTCAATGGCACGTGACTTGAAACAACTATGCCCTTTCTTCCTTATTGGGTGTGTGCGCGACACATTCACTCGAGATTCTCATTTTTTTTCCCATTACTGTCTGTGGAGCATTGCTAGCGAATTTCACAGAGTTCTATACTGAAGGAGAATGATAGCTTTGAAGAGCTGCAGTGTATTTGTTATAATGTATAGAACTTTCCAATCT
>JAMYHI010000209.1:0-34896 GCA_025531525.1 Pichia sp. P7020A
ATCAGAATGTTGCAGCGGAGGCTATGAACAAAATTATACAATTCCATTATAACGAGGAGGCGTTTCCAAGCAATATTCTGTGTTGAAATAGAAAACCAATTGGACATACGACTTTAATGATCATGCAGTGTTCCATAGGGAACACTATTATTCCTCTGGCTGTCACATCCTCGATACATTTACCACAATTTAGCTTGAAAGAGTAGTTGAAGTCTTTTTTGGATGGGAATGAAATGCTGACCGGTGAGTCCTGGTGGATTGTTAAAGCTAAGTGTGTTTTGTGTGGATGCATCGTATGCCATTCTTGGGCAGTTTAGGTTGAAATTAGGAAGTTAATCCAGGTTTTTGTTTTTTTTTGAGAGATTGAGCCATTTCTTTTCGGAAATCAAAACAAAATAAAGGAATCTAAAGGTGAATCTTGTAAATTGGTTCAACTATAATTCTAGCTGTGAATCTGATATGGTTTGATCAAAGTGGAAAACATAGTGTCTATGGTTTGCAATAATTGCAATGAAAATTCCCCGGAAATGCGTAATGATCTACGCTTCTACGCTACTAAGCACAGAGTGCAGATCACAGGAAACACAAAATGAGTCTCCCACTCTCTGAACTACTGATGCTACAACTTTGACCGTTTGCGATTGAGAGACCAGCTTGCTCGTTGTCAATCTAGGCTGGTAACAATACGCACTAAAAGCATCAATATCGCACCCCAACCTCTTGCTGAGCCTCCACTGTTGACAGCACGCGCCACGCGCCCATATTTTTATTTCTCTTTTCTTTCTTTTTTCCAAATTTTTCAAAGTCCGCACTTCGGACGGAGTCAGCTATTCACCTATTCACTGGTGTGGTGTGGCACGACTTCTGTTAAGGCCGGTAGGTCGTTTGTCAGCGGTCCGCCGTCCGTAACGACCCGTGAGGGGTATCTGCAAGGCCTATAAGAACTCCGTGTCCTCCGGTTCTCTCCGTTGGCAGTTACAACACTCACACTTACACTAGCACTACTACCACAACTGCTTGGGAAACCCAAACTCTTCTACCAAACACAAGATGTCTTACACCTATCCATTACCAGAATTAGCTGACTATGACGTTTCTCCGAAGACGGGATTTCTACCAGAATCTCTCCCAGTGACGAGACTCCCAGCGTACTATGATTGTTGGGAGAATGCAGTCGCAGTTTTACCTGCATTACTACTTACCAAGCGTATCCGCAATATTGTCGATAAATTCCCCCTATTGAGTTTAGATCATCTCACTACCGAAGCGGAATACAGAAGAGCTTATTCCGTACTCGGATTTTTAGGTCATGCTTACATTTGGGGTGTTGATGAAGCAAAGAATAGATTACCTGTGCAAATTGCAAAACCTTGGATTGAAGTTTCTGAACATTTGAGATTACCAGCAGTGGCAACATATGCCGGATTGTGTCTGTGGAATTGGAAGGAAATTTTACCATTTGAGGAAGATGTGGATTTCTTGAAAGATGGTGATGCATTCTTGGAGAACTTACAAACGATTACCACATTCACTGGTTCCATTGATGAATCATGGTTTTACCTGGTGAGTGTCTATTTCGAGTTTAGATGTGCTCCTTGTATTGATCTAGGTCTTGATGCTATCAGATACGCTAGAAACGATGAACCTGAGAAAGTGACAGAATGCCTTAAAAAGTTAGCTGAAGATATCGATTATTTAGGTAGCGTGCTAATGAAGATGGAAGAAATGTGTGACCCTCACGTGTTCTATTTTAGATTGAGACCTTACCTTGCAGGGTGGAAGAATATGGCCACTGCTGGACTTCCAGAGGGTGTCTTTTATGGTGATGAGACGACACCACGGATTTTAAGTGGAGGATCCAATGCTCAATCATCTTCCATTCAAACATTGGACCTCATTCTTAATGTCAATCATGCCGCTACTGGAGAATCTAACGGTGATGCCACAAATGCAAAGGCCAACCCATTTATGAGCGAAATGAGAAAATACATGCCGGGCAAACACTCTGATTTCCTCGAACATTTAGCTAAGGTCAATATCATCCGTGATTATGTTATGTCTCATAAGAATGATCAGCCAGAATTGGTTCTCGCATACGATGCCAGCGTTGCCATGCTTAAGACGTTCAGAGATAAACATATTAGAATTGTTACGAGATATATCGTCATCCAGGCACAGAAGGAGCATAACATGGGCTCCGAGAATGTGCAGAAAAGTACGCTCAGAGCAGGTCTCGCTGGTGCTAAGAAGGATGAGGGTAAAGATAGAGTGCTAAGAGGTACTGGTGGTACAGCGCTATTACCATTTTTGAAACAATGCAGAGATGAGACCGGTAACACCGCAGCAGGAAGCTGGGGTAAACGGATCTTGTCTGTTAAACCAAAGGAAGTCAACAATGAGGTATTGATGACCAAGCCTTCTGTTTCGAATGTTTCGAACGTTGCCCAGAGTGAAGCTGATATTTAGGTAAGCTCGCTCGCGTTTTCATTTACTTTCTGCTTTTTTCATCCCCAATCGTGTATATTGTTGTACTTTTATCAAATCGTACATCCGATCTTATTCATTAATTTTTATACAGAAGAAACATCGTAAACATATGTGCCATACTCATCTATTGGAAATTTATATAATTGAGCCTATCATAGATACCCCTGTTTCTGACACAACCGTCATAAACTTTGTAATTTTCAGTGAGTTTTCTACTGATGGCAATCCTTTCTTGTAAGAGTTGCTTGGAAGTTGTGATATCCTTAGCCTCTATCCATGCAATTGTTTTCTTGATGAAATCTTCCTGAAGGGCCTCTCTTTCGTCAATGGTTTTCTTAATAAGATCATCATTCGACGTGGCAAGCTCATTTTGACTCTCTGTTGGTTCAAGATATTCGTACTCGTAATCATCGTCACCACCAAGATCTTTCAATAATTGATCTGCATCAATGTGTTTGAGCAAATCCTTGGTATTCTTCGTGAAATTGATCTTTGAGGCAACAACTGGATCGAGCCAATTCTTGACGATTTGCCAAATACCGTTGAAAATCCATGGTGCTCTATGAATGAGAAGAATACCAAGAGATTCTGGATAGTGTGCCTCAAATGCCTTGATCATATACTTGACTGGAT
Source organism: Pichia sp. P7020A (assembly GCA_025531525.1). Taxonomy (NCBI): domain Eukaryota; kingdom Fungi; phylum Ascomycota; class Pichiomycetes; order Pichiales; family Pichiaceae; genus Pichia; species Pichia sp. P7020A. Next base: position 3,121 of record JAMYHI010000209.1, read on the forward strand.
CATAGTCCATGTTAGCCATAGTGAATCCACCGAGATCAAAAATTAGGGTACATTGATCTACCGATCCATTTAGCATCAGTCTTGCATATTCAATAAGTAAAAGCGTAAAGATTTCCACTTCTTCGAAAGTTTGTTCACTAGAGTGATGGAACTTTGGTCTGACAATAACAAGTGGTCTTCCCTTTTTATCCTTACCGTGAATGATACATTTACCAGATCTGAATTGTTTGAGAACACCTTCCTTCTTCTTCAGAGCACACTCAATCTCACCCTCCCGGACAATCTGGTCAACCTTGCTCTCTTTGACTCTCCATTCAATGGAGTGCGAGAGCATGAGCAGTGAATTATCAATGTCCCATTTACGTGCACGGACGAATCTCAAGAGGAAGTTGTCCATTGAGTCTTGACGAAGTGCTCCCCATAGTGCAGCCTCCGTTTCTTTTGCATCAAGTTGATGAAGAGCTTCATGAACCTTCAAGTCTGTGCTGTGTTTGACGTTTGGATCAATGGCAGATTGATGGGATAATGTTCTAGCAAGATGATTCTCGGAAGATTCTTTCTTATTTCTCTTGAGTTTACTGAAAAAGCCACCTTTCTTCTCCTTCTCCTTTTCAGAATGAGAATGAGCGGAGACTACGGTAGATGATCTTGAGCGAGATCCACTCAGAAGCGGACCTGCCGGTTGGATTTGGTGGCCAGTGAAGTGGAGTATGTACATCCATACTTGCTTGAGGACGTGTTCTTGCTCGTCCGACAAAGTTTCAACTCTTCCGCGTGGTAGGTCTTGGGTCATTGCGTTGTGATGGGCGTGCTATTTGTGTCTTTCTGGGATCTATCACAAAGCGATGTGTATCTTAGATAGGAGCAGTGCAAACCGAGCGAGCGCGCGTGTTATATTGCCCGTGTACAACCCAGAACACCGCTGGACCTCATCGCTCATCGCTTGACATGGTAGTGATTTGTTGGAAATACGCTGTTGTTTCCGCGTTCATGACAGAACACGGACGGAACGAAAAAACTCCAAAATTTATAATTTATACGAGTGAAAGTTGGAAAGTTGGGCAGCGCGATTCATGCCGCGCAATTGTTTCCCAATGCGGACAATAGTTGCCTATTCAGGCAGTTTGAATTGCGGCACCGCGTGTGGCGAACACACGGCGGCGGCAGCGGCCCTCTGCGCAGCGGCTACAGTGGAAGGAGTGACAGAGCCAGAAACAGCAAGTAGAACGCCCGCGAGTGTGTCTCCAGCACCAGTTACATTAACCACAGCATCGGAAGAAATGGGGACAGCTGGGTAGTGCGCAACTTCCACGCACAGTCCGTGTCGACCGTCTCGCGTGGCAAGGGTAAATGTGCTTCCTGCATTCGCTATCACGGTGTTTACATCGCCAATCTGTACGACGAGTACACCATTGGCACCATCCTTAATCACCAACCGCGGAAAAAATGGAAGCAATTGGAACGCTTGCTGGAACACTCCCTCTTGCAAATAACGTGCCACTAGTTTATTCTGACGTGAAAGATGAACCAATTTTTCTCGGAATTGTGATGTTATCCCCAATGCATCCAAGACGTTGAACCATCCGTCTATATCCTCAAACCGACCGCTTTCTGCGAATGCGGCGTAAATCTCAGCAAGTTCGGTGACTGTCGGGGTGACCACTTGGATAGGCGTAGATGGGAAAAGTGGGAGGTTTGACTGTGCAAGTTTGCGGCACTTGATGGCAGATGTCGGCTCGATGAGTACTTTGATCTCATGCATCGATGCGCTTGCAACAACAGCGCTGATGACCTCAACAGAGACGTTCGTGTCGAGAAGTAAGCATTTAGGTTTTAGTTGTTCTATTTTTTGCAAAACCTTCTCGACTGGTAACTTCTCCGCAATATCCATGTCAGCGCATGCGACAATCAACTCCCCTTGAGCGTCATGCATAGAAAGATACTGAGCAGTGGCCACTCCATCTAGGTGGATTAGCCCATCAGTTGGCAGCTTAAGTTCGTTCATGTGTTTTAAAATCTTCTGACCGGCAGAGTCATTCTTGTTAATTGCCGTAATCAGAACAACAGGATCCGACTTTGCATATGTCGCAGCAAGAGCTACATTGAACCCAACACCACCAATTGTGCCCTCACCAATTGTACCTGGGTTCGAGTCACCCAGCTTTGATGTGCGTAACTTGCACATGGTATCCACTGCAACAGATCCTATAACTAAAGTATCCGAATGAATTGGATCTTCCTTCAAAGGAATCAATACTTTAGGAGTTTCCTCTACAATTGGTTGGAATGACGATTTACCACCTTTCATTGCAGAGAGTTCCTTAGCAATCTTCGATCCAAGAACGGCATTGTTTTTCACAAATGCAACATTGACTTCGGCGCTTTTACCACGTGTTTGGTCGTACACGTTCTGTAATAAGAATGGTGTCAATTCTTTACCACCAACACCATTCTCTTCCGCCTTAGCGAGCGCACCGTTGATGACTTTATCCATGAAAGTTTTGTCCATCGCCACTTCAAGTGGTGCCGGAGCACAAAAAACGTAACCATTCTCCATCCCCATTGTGTATTTACCGTTGTAAATCATTTTTGCGGCAACAGTTGGCGATTCCCATACGAATGGACTTCTGACACCTGAATCTCTAACATAAAAGCCAGGAACGTTATATTTTTGCAACTCCCAAAACTTTGCTAATGTATTACCACCGGCTCTCTCTGCTGCCGCATATGCCACTGGATCAAGTTGGAGTTTCATTGCCTCATCGACGTATGTAGAGACAGGAACACCCTTGGTTTCCAAATACTCCATCGTACGTTGTACATCCAAAATACTTTTAGGCCCCGAACAGACAACAGCAACTGGTGTCTTACCCAACTCTTCTAAATCTGCACTAACATCAAATAAAGTCCATGGCCTACTGACACCGCCGAGTCCGCCTGTTGCGAAAACGTCAATTCCAGCCTGATGTGCCAAAATCATCGTTGCTGCAATTGTTGTACCTCCGGTAAGTCTCCGTGCCATCACGTCGGGGATGTCACGTCTGGATATTTTCACATTATGTTTGTTTGCAGCTGCCAATTGCTCTAATTGTGAGCTCGAGACACCTAGTGTGGGTATACCATCAATGAACGCGGCAGTGGCGGGGATTGCACCATTATCACGAATAAGCGCCTCTATAGAGGATGCCATGGCAATGTTGTGAGGATATGGGAGCCCATGAGTGATGATTGTGGATTCTAATGCGACAATGGGACGCTTCTCAGATAACGCCTGTCGAAGCTCGGGAGATATGGAAATTGGTGTTGAAAACGGCCTCGTTGAATGTCCCTTCAGTGAATTGAAGCACTGCAGTGTACGCTTGGAATGCAGCATTCTTGCAACTATCGATGCTGAGAAAGTTTTGCAATTAGAAGCACAAATATACAAGGCCGCAAAGAGCATGCAATGGTGTCCTTGAAGTGCGTCTTCTATGTTCTCAAAATCGAGAATCCTGTTGCCGATGATCTTCCGAATTGGGTATAAATTTCGAGAACGATAAACGACAATCGTGCACAAGCTACTTAGATGCTTTTTTCAGTTTTTTTCATAGGGTATTACATTATACATAGGAATTCATTCTAATCACTCTTAGTGTTTTTTACCTTTAATGGAGCTCTCTTCTTACTCTTTGCTGCGTTGGAGCTAAAGAAACGCTTAAGGAACGCGAAAGTTACTCTTAAGACAAGTCTTAGCACATCCAATAGCACAAACGTAAAAAGGAAGAGGAAGCAACAAGCTATTGCAACGGCGTTATCTTTGATGAACTGTTTGCTCTCAAATGCAGAATGGAATTCTTCATCCTCGCCATATCTCATTTCTTTGGGATCTTTAACGATTTTCTTTGTTTTCTTCTCGAGCCATGTATCATCCACGACGTCAATGTCGTCTGGATTTGTCTTTTCCTTCCCAACATCTTTAGCCCATTCATTGTCTTTGAGATCACCGAGTCTGTGTCTCTCGCCATTGTCGTTTCTTTCATGTTCAAAATATCTACTCTTGTCGAAAACTGTTACATCGGGGAAGATGAATCTTTTGCTGGTCTTCACTTGCTCTCTCATTTCCACCGTTAAAACCCTAGGATCGTCTGGAATTTTGTCGAATGTGATGACGTCTTCTTGATTATATAATGTTTTCTTATCCTGTCCACCTGGAACTGTCCCCGCAATGAGCACTGAGACGTACGGTGTTGGGAACTTTTGGCAAATCCTTCTGATGAGTTCATCAATACGAGTAATAAATTCACCACGTTGTTCTTGTTCCTCTAGATCAATGAGGAAATTGGCAGCATTGATCTCAACTAAGGTTTTCTCAGTGTGAATGATTCTCGGCACTTCCTCAGGATCCATTGAATTGACTTCGTAAGATCTAACTTGACAATTGAGTTCCAAAGTTTCCTGTAAGGCATTCCAGTGCACTGCAGAGTTAGCTCCATGCTTACCAGGCATCAAGAACCCGTGATCACTGATGATATTAGGCATGCTCAAAAATGTACTAGCTGCACTAAGCCTTGATCTCAAATTGTGCCAACGTGGGAATTGCTGGAAATCTTCCACTTTTAATCCGGGCACTTTCACAAAGATATAATGCTCCGAATTACATGCTTCAAGGGCTCTGGTAAAGTATACGTTCGCTTCGTGTTCGGTGAATGGAATCTGTTCAGAGTGTGTCAACGATGGTTTTAGACCTGGAATCAAATGATACGAGAGGAATAACGCCGGCACCGTTGCAAGAGACGCTGCCAGTGCAATTTGCAGTTGAATGGCTATTGCAATGTAGTACACCAGCATCTAAGAGTGTGAGGGTGTGGTTTCCTGTGTGCTTTTGTATAACGCAGTAAGAATGAAGAGTGTTGAGTGGCTTTTGCTTAGTGGTGGATGTGTGATCTTAATGATTTGACCTCTACTTGGAAATTCTAAGTGCGATGACGTGTGGCTGATATTATGAAGGGTTTACGTTCTACGGAGTCTTACAAACGGATTATGAGGGCGGACTGGGGAAGTACTGATACTAAGCATCAACGCCGTCAACGCTAATGGTGGACTCAATGTCGTTGTAGTGTTCGAAATAGGACTCGAAAAGGGCGACAAGTTTCTCGATGTCAGCCGCACCACAGGTTTCTCTTATCGAGTGCATGCTCAATTGTGGGTTACCAATGTCCAAAGTTCTTAGGCCAAGCTTTGCACTAATCATAGGACCAATGGTGGAACCACATGGAGAGTCGTTACGGCTGACGAAGAGTTGCAGAGGAACGCGAGAAAGGTTACCAACCTTTTTGAGGAGAACAATACCTGCGGAGTTGGTAACGTATCTCTGGTTTGCGTTGACCTTGATCACTGGACCTTCGTTGAGGTGAGGCTTGGTGTATGGTTCATGATGTTCGGCATAGTTAGGATGGACACCGTGTGCCATGTCTGAGGAAATCATGAACGACTTAGCCATTGTTGGTAAAAGGTAAGAGCTCGGAAGTTCACCCTTGAGATCGACTTCTGCATTAAAGGTAAGCTTGGTCAATCTCTCGATGATGTCTGGAAGGAATGAAGAATCAGCACCCTGTGCAGACAAGGAACCGATTTCCTCATGGTCAAAGAGGGAAACGAGATGGATACCCTTGTTGGATGCCAACTTTTCACCCTGGACGGACTTGATGAGCGCATCAGTTGCACAATAACAAGTGACTTGATTATCCAATCTAGGCGAAAAGATGAATTCATCCTTTAAACCACCAAAGCAAGATTGTTGAGTGTCAAAGAGAATGAGCTCAAAGTCCTCAATTTGAGAAGGCTTGACATTCAATTGATCTGCAACGAGATCAATCAATTCCTTATTGTGTCTTTCCACTGTAGTTTTCACTGAATGGAATTCTTCATCGGAGAGTTCGTCACCTTTACAACAGCCGCTATCTGCTTCTTTGGTGGTATTGACAAGACCTGCAATAGGTTTCAGTTGAGTCTCCTTGTTAAATTCGAACTTTCCACGCTCTGTGGTCAAATGGATCGCCAAATTTGGAATTCTGAGTAATGGTCTGTCGATCTTGACGAGTTTTGCAACGGTTTTACCAGATTCTGGGTAATGAACAAATACTCTACCTGCGACACCCAAATCTCTATCAAACCATGTATGCCATAATCCACCACCGTATGTTTCCACGCCAATCTGATGGTATCCCTCCTTAGATTGCTTGGAAATTGGTTTAATTCTCAATACTGGTGAATCCGTGTGGCCACCAACCATGGCAAATCCATTTCCTGGGGTGTATTGGCCACCAACGGCAAATGCGATGATGGAACTTGCATTTCTAGTGACAAAATAACGTTCGTTCTTCTTGATGAGTCCTGGCCAGTGGTCTCTCTCTGAGAGTTCTGTGAACCCATTCTGCTTGAGTGCCGTCTTCACTGTGTGAACGACGTGATATGGAGTTGGAGAGGCATTGACGAAATCGAGGAAGCCCTGAGCTTGTTGTGTTGCTGAGGCGGACATTGTAAGTGTGTGGATGGTTCTGTAGAAGTGCACTGGTGTCCTGAACAGCGTGGTGTGCATGTCCGTGGAAGAGAAGAGTATAGATCTAGTTTACAGTGGAAGTAGTGGTGGCGGATAAGCTTGGAGCTTAAAGGCGGCCCATTCAATTAGCGATGCCTCTTGCTTACACGGACACGCAGAGATCACAGCAGTAACAGTAACAGAGAACATGAGCCAGGCGGACAGCACTACGGTGCCATGTGCAGTATAGTGCACAGTGCTGCAGTCTAACCAGAGATTAGCTACCGTAGCAGCAGCGTTATAGAAACTACAGAGTGTTGAAGACGTTCCCGTCTGCCTTACAATGAATCGAGTCTGTCGTCGACCTCTTGCGCCGTGAGCTTACGGAAACGAGGGCCCTGCACACCTTCTCCACCTTGGAAGCCCAGTTGATCGTCGTTAGTGGTGCCAATGATGGCAATTTCCACGTTGTTACCGTTCATTTCGCCCTCGATGGACTCCTTGAGCGTTAGGAGAGCAATGTGGATGGCATCCTCGAGTTCGAGTTCGTCGTTCCAACGCTTCTCTAGGAATGTTTTGGCAGCATTGGATCCCTTACCAATGGCCGTTGCCTTCCAGGGGAAGTATGATCCACTTGGATCCACTTGGTATAGCATAAACCCATTGTTATCGTCGTGGCCACCAACTAGGAGAGAGACACCGTACGGTCTCACACCAGCACTCTGTGTCGCCTCTTGCATGATCTTCGCCACGTCAGAGACGAGAATCTTAGTTGGTGGGTTTTCATTGTAGATTCTCTTATAGTTTGTGTGTGAGACTTTACGTGACTTGTCCACGAGCACTCTAAAATCGGGGCCCATTCCCGAGTAAGTCATTCCAATATCCGGCGTAACTTTGGAGATCTTATCGACAAAGTCGACATTCACAAGTGGTGATGTGTTCTTCTTCTCTGTGGCAAGGACAATTCCGTTGGTAGCCTTGATACCGAGCGACGTGACACCCTGGTTAACGGCGGCGAGGGCGTGTTCAATCTGCTTGAGCTTTCCCGAGGGGGAGAATGTTGTGAGGGAGAAGGAGTATCTGTCTGCCATTGTCTGTTAAGTGAATGGTCTAGTGGCTGTGTTATACTATGCTGTGCCAGGTGTAAGAGAACCGTATACGCTACCAGCGCCACCACACGAGGGCAAAGCAAAGTAGCAAAAGACCAAAGACAAAAGACAAAGAGAGAAAGTGGACCATTCATTTCTGAGATGAAAGATGAAAGATGAAATATTTTACGGTCACAGTTCACATTTGAAGTGTTGGCGGGTTTGGGGACAACAACATACAACACAGTACAGCGCAGCACCACCATGGCACCGCAACAGGGAACGGGAGCACGGCCCGCAGGACGGCCAGCGAAAACGGCGTCCAAGGGCGCTAAACCCAGCAAGAACGGCAAGAAACAGACCTCTAAGCCAAAGACAACGCTAAAGCAAAAGAAGAGCAAAAATAAGGTCAAAACGAGCGAAATGACGAGACCTAACAGTAGTCAGGGTAGCAACGGTGGCAGCTCTTCTGCACATGCAATGAAGGATAGTCAGGGGAACTTTGTGCCTCTGAAGAAGAGTAAGAAGGCCAAGGCAAAGGCTAAGGAGAAGAATAAGATCACGAGCTCGAGCTCGAATACAGGAAAATCTGATGTTTCAGCTGATCGCCAGCTGAAAAGAGAGAACTCATTCAACAAGCTTCCTGGTGATGTGGAAGATGACAGTGGAGATGAGATTATAATTGTCTCAGAAGCATCTGACGAGAGTGAGAACGATAATGACAGCGACGATCAGAATGAGAATGAGAGAAATAGTGAACAAAGAAACCACGATCGAGACATTGTTCTTCTGGATTCAGACGACGACAATGAGGGCAGTGCAAGTGATGGCAGTGAAGTAATAGATATTTCCAGTGATTCGGGCTTAGACAGCCAAAGCGATGAAACTACCAAATATGCGGTTAAAAAGGACACGATGAATGACGACTTCATTGCACTCGATTTCTCAGATGACGGAGAGGACAACGAGATGGATATTGAGTCCATTTCCGACTCTGAGTCCGGCGTTGATGGCAGTGATAATGAATACTTGAGCAACGATGAGGGCAGCTATCACTCCAAGAACGTCAAGCACAAGGCCGGCGCCATTAACGATGAGTTCCCTTGGATTCGTAATAGCGATCACTCTAAGGAACGTGAAATGTCAGATTGGCTTACAAGTGAGATGAAAGATTTTGTCAAGTACATTTCTCCCTGTGTTGAGGAAATCAATACGAGAAACAAGTTGATTGAAAACTTGCGCCAACATATCCGTTCGATATGGCCCGATGCAGAACTACATTGTTTTGGTTCCTTTGCCACGGATTTATACTTGCCAGGTTCAGATATCGATTGTGTCGTCATCTCACAACGTCAGCGGTACGACAATAAGAGTTCCCTCTATCAACTAACATCATACATCCGGAACCACAATTTGGGTATAGAGGTGACACCAATTGCTAAGGCCAAAGTGCCCATCATCAAGTTTGTCGATCCAAAGACGAAAATCCACATTGATATTTCCTTTGAACGACAGAATGGTCTCATAGCGGCACAATTGATCATTGATTGGTTGAAAAATACCCCGGGGCTGAGAGAACTTGTACTGATTGTCAAACAATTCTTAGCGGTGAGGCGATTAAACGAAGTTCACGTAGGTGGTCTTGGTGGGTTCTCCATCATATGTCTTTGCTACTCCTTCCTGAAGTTGCACCCTCGTCTTTCGACGGGTAATATTGACCCTATGGACAATTTGGGATGTCTTCTTATCGAATTCTTTGAACTCTATGGATACAATTTCGGATACGATGAAGTTGCCATTGCATTCACTTCACAGAAGGAACCAATCTACATCCGCAAACGGGCGAACCCAGAAATGTTGGGCCGTAATCCATTTTTACTCGCCATTCAAGACCCTCACGATTCAGCCAACAACATCTCTCGTGGATCATTCAACCTTAGGGATATTAAACGTGCCTTTGGTGGTGCCTTTGAACTATTAGTGAATAAATGTTACGAACTCAACTCTGCCACTTATAAAGAGAGGCTCGGCAAGTCCATCCTAGGTGGTATCATCAAATATAAGGGGAAGCAGAGAGATTTCGTCGATGCCAGAGGCCACGTGAAAAACGTGGCTTTCCACGCTGCATCTACAGGTCATGAGGAGAGTGAGGTAATGACAGGGAAAAAGAGAAGTGGTGTACTACCACCTCTACCCTCTGAGAAGGCGGGTCTTGATCCAGATGAATTCTATATGTCCGACTCATTCTATTCTGACGATGAAGCAGATGCGAAAGCGTTTCTGAAATCACAGCAATCTAAGAAAAGCTCAAGCAAAAAGAGTGTGGTCGCAGACGATGCAAAATCGATCCCTAAAGGTCCTTCAAAAATGAAAGGTAAGCCTGCTAATCAGCCTTCACAGACTGAATTAATGGCTGTGCCAGAGAGCGACGATGGAGATGACGAGGAATACACCCCCGTTGCCTCGGTGCCAGTTCTCGACCAGGCCGATTTTGATTCCGACTCTGACAACAATAGCAATGGCAAGGACAAAGCAAGCAGCGCTAACAAAACCCCAACTTCGTACCCCCGCTCTGCCTTTGAGAAAGCCAAGGAGCTGAGACGCCAGTACTGGGAGCAGAAGGGTGGCCAGTTCTAAGACCTGAGCTTTGTGCGATGTTATTTTATGTTTATAGACTGTAGAATGCGAGAAGGAATAACGAAGATGTGGTCATTTGTTAAGGTGGAGCGAGATTTGAACTTGTTGATCTTTTCTCATCCTTAAACTGTTGTGGCACTTGACGCCTAACATCTACAGGCAGCTCTTCCGCCAACAAGTGGGATTGCCCTTCACACAGCACACAACAACCATGCCAGTGACGCCAGACAGCATTGTGCAGGCGGTGATGACCGGCCTTGCCACGCACAGCTTTGAGGGCATCTCAGCAGGCGAGTTCTGGCCCTTTGTCTCCCAACAGGCCGCGCAGCTGGAAGCGATCATGCCATCAATGCAAATGACACCAGAGAACGCGCCAATGCTCGATGACTTTACGAAGAAAGTCGTTTGGGCGTGGCTATTACAAGAGGATGACTTTCTTGTGTTAAGTGTTGACAAAGATGCTTCACAGACTGCTACAAAGAAAAAGAAAGAAGAGATCAAAGTTATTGTGGACAAAAACGAGCTGCCAGATTATCAAGAATTTTTTGAGGAAGGTACTGCTACAGGGTATACACTCAAAGTTTCTGATGACTTTCAGTCCATATATCTTGCAGGTGTCCCTCAAAAGGACAATTTCATTCCCAGATTCCCGTATCAGTTGCTCATTGTGATTGCAAGACACAAGGAACGCGGTATCAATTCCGTTGATTTAATCAAGGAATCTGGTCAAGATAACAGATCGTTAACGAAAAGATTGGCTGTTTTGGAAGAAAATTTACTCGTCAAGAAAATTGCTATCTGTATGAACCGAAACAATACAAATCACATGACCCACTTTAGATTCGTGAAGAAAAACAATATGGGTGCTGAAGGAAATACCGCCGATGAAGTTCATGAAAACTATTATGATAGACATAAAGCAATGACCGATATTATAAAGGAGTTGAAGATGGCAAACAACCAGTTGCGAATTACTAGGGATTTGTATTTGGACATTAAGAAAATGCAACCAAGTCTCAGACTAAGATGGTTCAATAAAATCCTCCAGTTCCTAGTTCAGCATGGTCTTGTCGAATTGATCCAAGTTCAGCACCCTGAAGTGAAGAGGTTTTATCCAGCAGTTCGTTTTGTCAAGGATTTACCCGCCGCTGACAAAGTCACTGAGCTTGTCAATATATTGAAAGAGGCTGATTCTAGAGAAGGATTTGATTCTCAGAATGCAAATGGCGTTGACGATGATGATGAGGAAGAAGGTGCAGACGAAGACACAGATGCTGCAGTTGGCATCCCCGCCAGCGCATCAACTACCACACCATCTACTGATGTCTTCCAAGGCAGAATAAGACCTTCGAAACAAGCTCACCTCAACAGATACTTTTCCCTTCCTCATCAAATTAGAGACTTGATCGAGCGCAACCCAGGATTGATGATGTCAGATATCAACTCAACTCTTACAGGAACTTATCACTTGAGGCAGGTTTCTAACATTCTTGAGAATTATTCATCTTCGACGCCTGTTCCTGATCAACCACAAACAATCTCTGGACAAATGGTCCATTCCGGTAAGATGAAATACTTCCGATACACCATGCAAGATCACTTGAACAAGAAACACCCAGATTATGATAGTACGACTACTATAGAACATGAGTTACAGAAACCTCTGAGAAGCAAAAAGTCTTTGTTTGAAGAATCTCATGCTTATGGTAGTAAAAATAGCAACAGAAGACGAGTTCGTTGTGCCTCTCTCTGGGATGAGAAAGACAAAACAAACAAGTACTTTTTAGTGGCACGTGGATACAGTGGGCCTGCTGGAATGGCTGCTGCATCTGGAATACAGATAACATCGACATTACAGGGCAGTTTCCAGTCGAGTAATGGATGGATTAAGGTCGATGCTAAGAAAGGTAAACTAACGAAAATACAAAAGAAGGTTTCGGAGTACCAAAAGGAGCACATCGAAAGATCTAAGCTGCTTGAAGAATATAATGCCGCACTTGATGCTGAGATGAACAACTTAATGGCCAGTCTTGGTGATGATGATTTGATCTCCAGTGCCGCATTGATAGACGATTCTCAAACTGCGAACCTATTCATGCAAAGTCAATTTTTGACAGACGGTGATACTGGACACGAGTTTGAAGATGGCATCATTCCAAACCTTGATATTGACATCACTCAACAAGAAAGCGACCAAGCATTGGCACACTCTCAAGGTGGAAGGAATGAGCAAGAAACCGCTTCTTCTGTTTCCGCTGCCCCGCTAGATTACGGACCAGGTTTTAGACGCGAGAAATTGTTAGAGATTGTGGACGCTAGGCGTTCCATATGTGTGAATAATGTGTTTATACATGATTTCTCCAAACAGTTGAATGTTGGCTATTCGATTGCTCGTCGTACATTGATCGCTGACTCACTCGTATTAGAAAAAAATGGGTTACTTAAATGTGAAAAATTTGAAGGTGGTAAGTTTGTCGTGAAAAGTATCAAGAATCCACCTACTGAGGAAGAAGTTGAACAGTCCATGGTTGATAATGTTCGAGCGTTTAGACCTAGAATTTTAGTTGATAGCGTGGAAGTTGAAGAGTTGACCGTCGTCAATGATGGTAGTTTAACCAAGGGTAGAAAGTTTGCTAGTAGGGAAGACAGGATAAAGCACGTTATGGATAGGTTGAAAAGCAAACATGAACGTGATGAATCAGTACCACCACTCCCAGCTAAAACTAGAAGAAGAAGAAGAACTAGAAGGACTAAGGCTGTGGAAAGTGATGAGTGTGAGGATGATGATGAAGATGAAGGTGCAGCTGATTCTAGCATGGTGAACGATGACAATATTGTCAATGCTTATGGGGACGACGACGATGATGAAGATCTAAATAGCGAAGATGATGAAGAAGATGAAGGCGAGGAGGATTTGCTTGAGCCTCTGATGGATGATCGAGTTCGTAAGAAGTTGAAGCCAAACTACAAACAGCAGGCCCGTGTTGCGAAAGTTTTCAAGAAGGTGCGTGCCTCGATTGAAATTTCCAACAGTGAGCTTATCATACTTATCAAAGCAATTATAGTTACGCAATCACTATCATCAGGTGGCAATGTTGATTGGCCCAAAGTTTGCAAAGTCGTGGACGATAAATACAATCCAGACATGCTACGTCGATTATGGCCTCGTCACAAGAAGATGTTAGGCCCTAAAAATGTAATTTCTGCCAAGAGAAATTTTGAGAAGGCATTAATGGCATCTATTAGAGAAGGTGTTATAAAGGCAGAAGATTTGGATGATTACGATGTTTTCAAGATGTTGGATATATGGAAGAGTTCCGGTGCCGAAATTTTCCTCGAGAAAGCTGAATATGAGATTGCCAAGGAATATTCAGACAACTTTGAAGATTTCACATTCAAGCCAACAAAGGTTGAAACGGGGGTTGAGGTTTTTAAGGAGCCACCATCTATGATTGAGAGGGAGCAACTGTGGACGACTAGAAATTTCATGTGTTCGTCTACTGACAGTGATGTGAAGAAAGTACTTCACGAAGCCGATGCGCCAACACCGTTACAAATTGCGAAAACGAAGCTCAAAGCATTATTTGCTACGGGCACGGAGAAGTTTGATTCCGCTCGTGTTAAAGAACTCTTTGAAGGTATTCCAAAGGAACTGTACGCATCTGCGCTCACAGAGTTGGAAGATGTTAGGGCCATTGCGTTTTTGGGAGAGGATTCTAAGATTAAGTTCACATTAACAGACAAGCTCATTGTCTCATTAGAATGTAAACTTGACGATGCCTTTGTTGATGCCGCTAAACGGATGGAGGAGGTGATCAGTGATGTCGATAACATGAATGGTGCGGTTATGTTATCCACCAGATGTCCTAATGGTGCATATGCGCCATTGATGACGATGTTTGCCAATAATGCAGTATCGATAACACGTGTTGATCAAAAGCTTGATGAGAGAGATACGTATTACACCAAAGCTCTCGATCGTGGGAAGTTTGAATCGGATTTCCTTATCTCCCATTTGAGGAAAGATGGTATCTCTGAAGCTAAATCTATTCCACCACCAATTGGGGCACCTTGCTCTTACCTTTGGGTTGATCTTGTTGGTGACTTTAATGGGGCACTTTGGAGGAAATGTGTCTATGTCGTGTTGTGGGGTGTTGTAGTCCATCCTGGTACTCCTATTGAGGTGCTCTGTGCTAAGATGAACCCATTATTAGAACCTTTCGAAGTTCAAGCCATTTTGAAGTGGTTATTGGCAAGAGGTAATGTGAAGACTAGCGAATGTGGTGGGTTCTGGCCTACTTCCTGCTGGTATGATGTTAAATAGTGGCTCCATCGATGGGAGCACAGTATTGTATTGTATGTATAACTTTATTTTGTATATTTAAGAAATGTATTTTTACGGAAAGGAAAAGCATGTAGCAAAGGTTATGTAATTACAAGGAGTTTCACAAAGAGCTCGTTTAAAGTTTGTCTGTATCATCTTCTAATCTATCTTTCACCAACTCCGCTAACATCTTATCTCTTTGAACACCCTTCACTCTCGTTTGCATGATAATATCTGGGATCATTGAATTGAGTGAAACGGGGCTACCACATTCTGGACATTCATTGGAAGATCTAAGGTACAGTTTCAATGCATCCATATCGTAAGTGTGACCACATTTTGTATTTTTGTATGGTTTCTTGAACATTTCACGGGTGATTGGACAAGTGAGATCGACTCTACCACCTTCCATCTCCACCTCTAGATCATCATCATTACTTGCATCGTTCTCCAATTGTGATGGGATTGGTTGATCTGGATATGCTGCCACAAAGAGGATTTGTCGTAATTGTCTCGTTACCACTGTTTCCGCTTCCTCATTGGCTGACGCGTGTAAGGTTTCTAATGAATCGTAATGGGAGTTAAACGTGTCGATTAATGGTGGTGTTGGTTCATGCTGTTGTTTGAGTGCATATTCGTATAAGTTATTGATATTGACATTTTGTTCCGCACGCTGCAAAGTGGTATTTGTCAATAATAGGTATGCGTCCGCTGATAGAGAGTACTTGTTGAAAGCGTGTCTGAGACCTTGGAGCCAGTCACCTTGAGAGACTGAAGCATAGATATTGTCCCTCGATGCCGCGTACTCTTCAGCGGTGATTATTTCCTGACGATACTTTTGAGCGGCTATGTTGAGACGGGTGGATATGGTTTCTATGAGCGTGTTGGTGATGTCTGTGATGAAAGATTGCACGTATTTGTCGTTGTATGTGGTTTTCGATTCTGGTTGAATACGACGCAATTCCGCTTTGGAAGCGGAAGAGAGTGGGAATCTCTGTGGAAGGATGAGAGCTGGCGCATCTTGCATTGTTGCTGTTTCTGGTGATTCTGACATTATTAGACGTCTGTCGATAGTTCGATGGTGCGGTTTTATGCGATGGCGGCGTTTGTTGTATGAAAGAGGAAGTTCCAGGTTAAATGGATTGATGTTCAGGAACGCGTCCTTTTTCAACTGCCTCGAGCAATAATAAGCTTTCAGAGTGGGCTTGAACAGCACACCTCTTACCACAGCGTTTGGGTGATGAACGGGATGCCTACAAGCAGCTGTTCACGGTGTCGTGTATGAATGCAAAATAAGGGATGTGGAGTGCTGTAATCTGCTGTTCTGTTAGCAACTCAGCTCTTTACGCTTGAGAGCGGTGCTGCTTCATTTGAACTACATTATACTACAGCGGACCATGGGTTCTACTAGCCCCATTCAAATCACTTCATTGGCAACAACTGTTTCTGGACAGTGGTAGATGTACCAGACACTAACGCATGCTCTGATCTGCCAGGTATTGGTGGTATCGGTGGTATCGGTGTAGAGGCAGATAAGCCACATTCCACACTAGTTGTTTCCTAGGATGGATCGAGATGACATTTCTTCAAAGACGAAGAAGACCACAGCTTTATCAACAGAAACACACACACAAGCACGAGCACAACTAACTACAACCACAACACGCACTCACAGAAGGCATACACACACCAGTACGACGTCATGGCACCTTCGAAGACGGCATCTGCGTCAGCAACTGCCACTCCTGCCCCGGCTTCTGCTCCAGCTCCTGCTCCTGCTCAAGCTCCCGCACCAGTTCCTGCACCCGCAACAACAAGCAAACCACGTCCGAAACAGACCAAGATGCCAACACCACAAGAGATGCAGGAACTCTACGACCGTATAACGCCACTGCAGAAGATTGTCACACTGCAACACATATACTCACTGTACATGGCTGCTGCACAATCTCCATCACCGAAGAAGGATGTCAGTTTCAACATCATCCAGTTACAACGGATGATCAATTCGAACCCGTTAGTGAATCCGGATTTCGACTTTCTCAATGTGAAGAACACTTCTAATGCTACTGCACATACTGGTGCTGTGGCTGGTAAGGGACCAGTGAGTCCCGTTCAGCTAATTCAGATATTGACGGAATCGCTCACACTTGGGGATACCTCGAATGGTGGTGGAGGTAATGGTAATGGTAGTGGAAATTCTACTGGGAAAAATGAGCAAGTGATACAACAGGTACCTAATACGATGTTGTTCAAATTATCGAGATTCATAGATCTCAATTTTGTGAAGGATCGATTGATTAAGTTACTCAATGCATATAAGAATACCACGTGTAAAGAGATTGAAGATCTGCAAACACGATGGAAGACTAGGCAAGATGAGATTGCTAAGATTGAACAGGGGAAAATGGATGATAGCGTACTCTATGAGGAGTTTTTGAGAGATCTCAAAAGGAAACGTGGGGTTGTCGACAAGCGTGACAAATCCTCCACGCCTACACCGACGGGGACACCAACGGGGGCAGCTACTGCGGCGTCGGCACCACCTACAGTTGCTGCAGCCACGGCACCAACAAAGGGCTCTGCTACGGGCAATACCGCTGAAGCGAAGGAAGTATTTGTCGACGCTGCTGAGTCACCGGAGACGGGAACTGGAACTGGAACTGGAGCCGAGTCGAAGACGAAGCCGAATCCAAAGCTAACGCCGTCGAAGCCAGAGCCAATTGCACACAAGACGAGATCATCCTCCAAACACAAGCTTGACGAGTCTAGTGAACCTAATGAACCTAGCGAGGAGGCTCCATCACCCAAACGAGCCAAACTGCGTACGCGTAGCCATGATGCAAGCACGAGTTTCCAAACTCAGGCCCTGCGAGCTCTATCGATCCTCTCCTCAAACCCACTCGCCGAGCCAATACTACAGATGCCAGTGACGATTGCAGAGTACAAGAGAGTCGTTAAGAGGCCGAGAGACTTACAGAGCATCACTCGTGGCGTGGAAGCTGGAGACATTGCAGACAGGGACACGTTAATGTATGACGTTCAACTAGCCTTTGCCAACGCGGCTATGTATTCCGGTGCTGACGTGCGTGAGGCCGTTCAAGCATGGGACGGAGTGGCAGAGAGCTTGCCATAGATAGGTAATCAATCAATCAATCAATCAATCAGATGATTATAGTTATAAACAGGTAGGTATGTTATGTATACGTAGAGAGAGGGCTAAGTATGTCGTCTATCTATTGTCTCATTTGTGCCATGAGCTTCTGGTTCTGTTCCTGGAATCTGGTACCGACTCTCTCACTGTGCTTTAAGAACTTTTCAGCGCATCTAGTCAAACAGGTGTTCTCTCTAGAGGTGAGTGAATCGGAGGTGAAATCCTGCACGCAGTCGTTGAAACAACGGTCCACGAGGGACGTGTAGAGACGCATGAAATCTGCCATCTGCTTCTGCTCGACGACCTTCTGGAATTCCTGTTGTTCGTTGTAGTTGAGTTGATCCATTGTGAGTTGCTTGCTGGTTGTATGTGCTGTACTGTACTGTACTATACTTTCCCTCTTCACTTCCCTTCTCTTCTTTACTCTACTCGCCGTCGCTGAGCTTCAACAAGTGCTCCAGTTCAGAAAGAGAAGAAAGAAGAAAGGCGCCCTCCGCTTTCGGCCATTTTTACGGTGCACGGGTGTTTTTTCGTGGCCGAAATTTTCCATTTTCCATTTGCCATTTTTCACAGTGATTCACCGGCGACGGATGATTCAACGGTATCAGATAGGGAACAGATAGGCAGATACAGTGTGCAGTCTGTCGTCGTAGCAATACCACCACAAGTACTTTACCAACAGCACAACTATGACCGCATCTGACTCTCCATCCGTCTCATACGCTGCGCGCGCGCAGTCCCATGCCTCCCCAGTGGCTCGCAAGCTTTTCTCCGTCATGGAAGAGAAGCAAACCAATCTCTGTGCGTCTCTAGATCTCACCACTACGTCGGAATTACTAGCCATTTTAGACAAAATAGGTCCACACATTTGTCTAGTTAAAACCCATATTGATATCATCTCAGACTTCACTTACGATGGTACTGTGTTACCTTTACAAAAACTTGCACAAAAGCACAACTTTCTCATTTTCGAAGATCGTAAATTTGCAGATATCGGTAATACAGTGAAGAATCAATACAAGTCAGGTGTTTTCCAAATAGCTAAATGGGCAGATATCACTAACGCTCATGGTGTCACAGGTGCTGGTATAGTATCTGGACTCAAGCAAGCAGCAGAGGAGACCACTTCTGAACCTCGTGGTTTATTGATGCTTGCAGAATTATCCTCAAAGGGATCTCTCGCATATGGTGAATACACGAAACGTACTGTCGAAATCGCTAAAACAGATAAAGATTTCGTTATTGGATTCATTGCACAACATGATATGGGTGGTCACGATGAAGGATTCGATTGGATCATCATGACTCCAGGTGTAGGTTTGGATGATAAAGGTGATGCATTAGGACAACAATATAGAACCGTTGACGAAGTTGTTCAAACAGGTACCGATATCATCATCGTTGGTAGAGGTTTATACGGACAAGGTAGAGATCCAGTGGAACAATCCATTAGATACAAAAAGGCGGGTTGGGATGCATACATCAAGAGAATCAACGCATAACTTTTGCCGTATGTACAGTATTTTCTATATCATTCCATTCTCTATAAATCATCATTAATCACTAATTTAAGGCTCCAGACTCTCACGTATATCCAAACTTAGATTCTGTCGGGTAATCTCAAATACTAATAGTCCCACAGACGTGGCCGGTATATTTGTCAACGTATACCTGGTAAATCCCTTGTACATGAATGCCGGCCACGTCAATCTCGATTTCAGTTTCCGTGCAACTAAAATGTCCCACGTTTGCTTATACGAGTTGTAATAGAGCTTAAACCATTTGGACCTCTCTACCTTATTCGTCTCATTGAATATATCCAATGCCTCAAGTCTAGCCAAATGCACCTTCTGCACCTTGCTAAATGGATACTGAACTGCAATGAGTCCACTCGCTGCGGTAGCACCTGCAAATAAAACAAATGTGAGCTGTAATGCCCTACCACCATTCCTCTGACTTGCATCATGGCTTCCCGTATTCTCTCTCCCTCTAACCCTATCCCACCAATCTAAAACTTTCGTGGTGGACGTGTACCCTTTACTCTTGATAACTTCAAACAGTGCAAAATAAGTACCGAACCCCAAGGATTCCTTCATCAGGTTCAACCAAAACCCAGCAAATATACCAACAACGCCAATACTCTTTAACTTCTTCCAAGCGTACTTGTACAATCCCTGATTCCTAACATCACTATCAACAAGCTCTGCATAATTAGATCTAGAATATAAAGCATCAATGGGACTCGCAGCAATACTGCTCACACCACCAGCAATGAATCCAGCTCGGAATGAATCATACAATGAAAATACCCATGAATACCAACTATCTGCCCCCTTGCCAACAGCTCCACCAATAGTCCATTTCCACCCTCGATTTTCACTAAAATACTGCATCGCTATCAAATATGTTGAATACAGAATCACTCCAACTGCGGCATTGGCAACCATCGGTGGTAATACCTGATTCGGTATAAATTGCCAACCATGTCGACGAACACTCTCATATAAAAGAGCTGGTGATGAATGTGTCAAAATATTGTACGGTTTCCCTGCAAGATCAGGAGCAAGTAAAAGACGAGACATGGTCATATAATCAAACCTTGCAGGTCGAAACAATTTCGCAGGAGTCCTGATATAAACTGATGTCATTTGTACTAATATGGCTCGGATTGAAGCAGATGAAGCAGATACCACTTGGGTAGATTTGAAATTGGATGCATTCGTAGTAGTAGCGGCCGTTGTAGATGTATTAGAAGTTGAATCAGCACCCTCATTGGGCCTCGGTTGCGGTCGGTTAAACATGAACGTGGCGATGGAGATTGATAAGTACAAGTGGAATGCGTATCTCAGATATTGCCCCCGATAGTGAACGGTGTGAAAGATGTGGAGGCTTCAAATAATAATGGCCTGGTTCATGCAGTTCTTGACTCGGATTTGAGTCCGGGTTCGGTATTCGATGGAGGGAAGAACGCGTACGTTGAATGTTGAATAATGTTAAGATGAAATTTCCCACTTATTTTTTAGATAGCTTCCAGTTTTCTACTGAAGTAAAGTACAGTCGCTACCGCATGTGCTTGTTATTATATACTGATTACACATCTGAATTCGCCTCTTTCTCACTCTTCTCACTCTTCTCACTCTCCTTGATGACTTCTTCCACTAACTTTTTCAAAACACCGTCCATTCTATACCCCTTCAAAGCAACGAGATCAACCTTATCTTTACGAATCATGAGTAAATTCCGTAAAAACTCAATGATCTCATCCTCGGGACCATGTCCAGCCTTGGGGTAGATGTTCCTATTCTGTTGCAATAGTTGACTTGCAATGGCAAAGAGCTTCTCAACAACGCGTCCAGAATCGTTAAACTCATCATGCGTGAGCATGACCTTACACGTCAATGCAATCACATCTCTTTGCGTCTTGATCATACCCTTGACATCAGTACTGTTCACATCCGGCTTCATGAGTTCAATCAATAATCTCAAACATGCAGCGTCAATGACCTTGTCTAATGAAAGTGAGTGAACGGGTATTCTATCGGTGATGAGCATGCTTGTAAGAGTGGTAAGTGCATGATCCCTCACTTGACGACATGGATTGTAACACTGATGAGAAATGGCCTCAATTAGTGGATACCATGGTGATATTATCTCACCCTTAACTTCAGCCGCTTGGACAGTTTTCTGGAATGGTTCACTCTCAATGACAATAGAGAGCTCACTCGTAGCAGTAATGGAATTACGTGAGGTATTCACCAATTCTTGGAATGGACTCTTCTTATCTTCAACCTTCAAACCACTATCCATCAGCTTATCGTACTCATGTTCCCATTGTGCACCGTAGGCACCAACAGCAGAAATCTCATCTAATAAACCTAAAATGTCCATGTAATTGTCGTAAGTCAAAAGCTCAGATCTCTCCTTCTCTATATGCAAGAAAAATTTGAACACATCTTCGGTATTCTTTGGGGATGAGGCAATAATTCTCAAAATGGCCCAGTATTTGCTATTCAGTTTCACTTCAGCGACACACCAACCTTCACCGATGAGAAGTTCCTCAAGTGGAATAAGAATATTAGTTCCATGCTTGACAAATGACTCTCTAGAATTAGTAGCAAGGGAATGGATCTTCTCCATTGTGGAGGTGAAGAGTTTTTCATTGTTATCAGATTTCGATAGACCCTTGTTGAGTAATATCAATTTATAAGAAAGAATTCGGCAAACTGTAGACATTTTCATTTCCTTGTCGTCGCTGAGAATGGCGTCACACTTTGACAAAATCTGGTGAATCAACTTGGAGCTTTTCGAAATGACAAGCAGATTGACGACACTCTCCAAAAGCAGTAATGTCTGTTCCATAAAGTATCGCTTAGTTGAATCATTCTTCGAAGGCAGTAATGCAACCAAGATTTGAACAAGTTTGTTCATACTATCCGTATCATTCATGTTCTCTGCAACATGAGAGAACAAATTCGCCACGCCAATGGTCTTAATAAAATCAAGAGCATAGAGGGTACTCTCAACTTCCTCTTGTGAAGGTTCCATGGTCTCTGCAGACAAAACCTTCAAATACGACGAGAAGGTGGAAAATAATCCGTTGTCCTTTGATGAATCGTCCTTATTGAGTTTGAACTCAGGCTGAACTTTATCCAATGTGTCAAGTTTGAAGTGTTCTTGGAACTTTGTGAACATGTTAGGATCAATTAAACCAACCTCAAATAGTTTCATCATCGCCTTGACGGCATAGAACCAGCCTTTAGAAACCTTATATCCAGAGCGTTTTATCACTCTGAATAAAACAATCATACTCAACTGAGCTCTATAGTCACGTCCAAATAATACCGACAAATCACTGACAAACAATGTTTTCGAAGGTTCCATTCTGTTATCAATCTCAACAACTGGTAGAATGTCACGCGCTACCAATGAAAACTCAGACTTCTTCACTCCTGTCAATGTCGAACAATGAGCCGTAATTTCAATGATGGAGTCAACGACATCATCCATACCGAAATATATAGCGATTGCTGCACACTTCTCCACTGTAGACATCATCCGTGTAATGACGCTATCGTGTGTCGCATCATCAAACATTATAACAAAAGTTCCAATCAGATCTCTATAGTGCTTTTCAAATAGAATTTTGTCAAACGATAATAGATCTCCAATTGAGTCATCATTGGAAGTTGTCCATAACTCATGCATAGTATGTGAATCTGTGATTCTCTTGCTGTCTTGCTCTGCGACAAGTGAATGCCAAACGGTTTCAAACCACTTTGCAGTGCCCTTGTGTTCTTCTGGCATAATAATTTCTTTCTCCTTGATACTATTGTACATCTTTTCGGTATACCACGTTGGGAAATTCTTACCCTTATGACAACCGCGCAAGTTTCTTTGATAGTCTTCTAGAGTCATTGGCTTTTTGATATTAGGATTATGTAAGTCGGTGTTCAACATGATGATAGAGAAAGATAACACAAACATGGCATCTCCATCTGGTAGAACCTTTTCCTCTTCATCTTCGTCACCATCTGCTGCATCTGCATCTTGACATTCAATGTATCTGTCATTGAAAGTCGTCACGATTCGGTCAATCTGTTGTGCTTCACCTGGTAATCTGAAATAATTCAGCAGCATTCTTAGCGATTCATCCGGTCTCAAATTTTTGAAATCAAGAAGTCCAACAAATTCCTTCAAAAGGTTAATTTTGGTAGGTTTAGCAAGCAGTTCACCGAGCTTCTTCTTATCGATTCTACCAGAGTTGACAAATAAGAAAGTGGCAACTTCCCTATCATCCTTCGGATCCTTAATAAATCCTTTCTGGTGTAATGCTTCGAGTCCTTTCTCCGGCTTCTCATTCCAAATTTGAACACATGAGATAAAATCAAATTTCTTGTTGTATTGCTGTACCAAAGGATTCTTAGTTGAATATTCGGACACGTTAATATTTTCAGCGATACCCTTGTTCACACGTTCATAAATGCCATTAACAAACGCCAGTAACCCGTCAAGACAAATTGGTGGAACATGTGCAGTGGTGAGCACAGAAACATCAGAGTATGACAACCTGCATAAGAGTTTTATAAACAAATTTGATAGATCTGGCCTATCAAAATCGCAATCGTATGATTTGAAGATGTTGATGAAAAGGTATGGCGACCTGCACCAAAGAACACTCAAGGCCTCGATCAAGAACTCTTTGACTTGTGATGGTTTGCCAGAGTCAAATTCCTTCTTAAGTTCAGTGAGTTCTGCTTCCGTCAATGAGCTTGTTTCAAACTTCCCCTTCTTTGAAATTTCAAAGACGGTTTCATTAAAGCGTGTCAAGTCATCATTTAACATTTTCTCGTCAGCAACGATAGATTGGAAAATAGTGGTGAGAATGAGCTCAAGTTGAATCTTGAGCATGTTAGGGTAACTAATTGCACAATGCAAGAAAAGTTTCATTGATAGTGCAACTAAAGTTCCTGACTCATTGTTCTGGATGATTTGGACGATGTGGTGACAACAATTGTCCGCAATGAGTGAAAAAAGCTGGTTATGTCTCGTTATATGTGTACCAGAGACTTCTATTATTCTTATCAAAATCTCAAGAGCAAGTGCACGTGTACTTTCGGTAAACCTAAACCTATTATCAGGCGATAGTATATCGACGGTGTGGTTGAGGAATTCTCTCATACATGCGATACCATATGGTGACAGGTCTGCATCTGAATTGGTGAGTTCAAAAGTTCCGGGACTTTCTGGTCCTTCATCACTCAATGCTGTCTCAAGTTCAGTCTCTGTTTGAGGTTCATTAGTTGTCTCAACGGTGGTAGTTTCTTCCACTTGAGAACCAGTTTCGCTGTTCTCTGTGAGTGTATCAGTGATCAATTCAGGTGTTGGAGTTGGTGTAGATCTGCCAATTGTATCAACTGGTAATGAATCATTGACAAATTCTACTTGAGCGCTTTTGGTATTGTGATCAACCTCAGGCTCTAACTCAAGATCTTTGAGTTTGCTAAAGACAACTTGGGTGATTGACAAAACAGATGTCTCTGCAATACTTCTTAACATGTCTCTTCTTCTTGTATTTATAGCCAATGAGAAGCACGTAGAGATGATTTCGTACATTGAATCATCTGTAAGGAAGTCTCCCAAGTCAGAGACAACAATAAATTCTAGTAATTGAATAATTTTCACAAGTAAGAGATCATCTTGAGTTTGATCTGCGCCTTCAAACCTACAGTGAGCCAGGGTAGAAACGATCTGTGCAAGTGCTTGAACAATATTGGATTGTTCACTATTGATGATGCCATACTGGAAAAACTTTGCAAGTGAAGATATTGCCAAGTTTGTTATATGGCACGTGGTAGATGGGGATTTGATGACAACGAGAAATGGTTGTAGAAGAGTGATTATGTCCACCAAAGACAAGTCCGCACTATCAGAGAGAATGGAACGAAGCTCCACAAATCCGGAGATAAAATGATCGTCCTCTTTGAACTTTGCATGTGCTTGTTTTCCCGCTCTCCCATTACCAGACTCACTCTCGTTCTTAGAGTTGTAATAAGTGTTTGATTTCGCATTTGCAAGTGCACTCAGACTCAAAGAAGAATCTTCAGGATAGGCAGATGAGGATGCGTTATCATTAAGAAATTGGTTGAGTAGTATTGCAGCAAAAGGACTAGTAGAAGACCGCGTTGCCTTGCGCATAGCTGACAAGATGAATGTGCATTCCTGAATGACAAAGGCCAAAGGATCGGCCAAGACTGGTGTCTGTGCAGCGGTGCAGTTTGCTTTCTGCATACCCAATTGTGCTGTGTGTGCACTTCCAGAAGAGCCCTTCTGCATCTCTGCGTCAGACATGTGCGAGGTTTGCTGTGTTGTGCTGTATCTTGTGCACTCTTGCCGTTCTCTCTCTTGCAACCTTGCACTCCTCCCCTGTTGTTGTAGCTGTTCGATCGACGTGTGTTTTTTGATCTCGCTTCGCCGAACATGAATTTCGTGAATTTGCTGGTGTCTCCCAGGGACCGAAAGGCTGGTCCTTTCCTTTCCCCCCAATGCGGTAATTATTATCCTATATTTACAGGGACTGTACAGAGTACACAGATGTTACACAAAGTTAGATACAACGGGTGCGTTCGGCATTCCACGCCCTGAAGCCAAGACGCCATTCCTTGGCGAGTAATTTCGGGTGAAGCACGTCAAAATCGGCCTTCTCGAGACGTTCCAGATACAACACAGTCGGTAGTCCGGCGAGGTAGGGGAGAAAGAAACAATCAGGAAATTGGCGCTTTCCTGCCGCTTTAAGTAGATCATTACGGCCGTTCTCTGAGGCAAGCTGTCGAATTTGTTCCTTAGCAGTTTCCAGTTTGGTGCGAGCACTAATTATATGATCGTTCGCCAGAGTGGCCACTTCAAAGACGACATTTTTCACCAGCTCCTTCGTCGATGCAACATCGCCAATTTCATTGTGAGTGCCTTGAAGGTAACGTAGACATACTTCCTCGGGGAGTCTGTATTTCGTCAAAGTGTCGGTAGGAAGCATGAGGGTCTGCTTCTTCTGTGCAAAATATTGAAGTCCCACAAGGAACGATCCTATTGCAGTAGCTTGACCTAAATGTGCACTCACATCAGTCAAGTTGTGACGCAATTCGTTCGTTCCAGTAGTGGGAAGTTGTAAAAGATCAATTCCAACATCAGAGAAACCAGTGAGCTGAGGAGAAAGAAGAACAGACTGCATGAGGTAGTTCACCTGTGAGTGGGTTCCCTCTCCAAAGGAACACATCTCATCCAAATTTGAAAACCCTGTGGATGAGTTGTGAGTGTAGAAATGTTGGTGACTGTGCACCATTTGCACTAGCATATCTGGGCTGAAACTTAATTTTTTTAGCACCAAATCAGCAAGTAAAATCGTGCATGGTTCATTGATATCAAGAAATATTGTAGATGCAGTTGATTCGTCGAGCTGTGTGCATTTATTGAGTTGCTGAAGCCAGAATTGAAACTTTAGATTGTTAAACTCTCTGGATTTATTAGTGGCCCCTGGCTGGAACCCAAAAGAAACTTTACTAAGTTCCAAGTTGAATGATTTAAATGCAATGAAGGCATCCCTCAGATACTCTGGGTAAAACTTGGACATAAACAACGAAGATGGATCTGCCTTACTTAGTTGCGCAATGCAATCGTACCTTGCCTTGTCAACCTTTTGCGTGTATGAATCTGTAGCTGTTGACGCATATCGTACAGATCCTGCAAATCCATGCACTCTTGGTATCACTCTACTTGATCTTCTAGTGGTTGCAAGCATGTGTGATGTATACCTGTGTTAATTTTATCTGTGTAAGAGCGTACAAGAAAGAAGCCCCAGTAATCGGAACCCGGGAGCTGTGCGGTGAAATTTGAATACGCACCGCCGATGTCAGCATCAAAGGACGGGATTCTATTTGCCAGTGGAGAGTGGAGACCAGAGAACAAGGGAAGTGGCGTATAGCTTACACTTGCCACTGTGTAGGGCTCCAAGACTCTTGCTCAACCATTTTGTGGGTACCCTGTAGTCAGGTGCGATGCCATTGGTGTTCTGCCCAGCCTCAACAACATGTGGATTGTCTAGAGAAATGTGAGCACGTTGCTCAACTTCTGTGTTCAACTTCCTGATGCGCTTTGCCAATAAGCTGCCAATACAATTTCTGGTACACCTATAGATTATAGTGCTACTTGAGCTTTACTCGTGTCTCTTCACATAAAGTCAATGTGCCAACTTTTTAACCGCCGCAGCAAGTAATATCTGGGAGTAAAGATCGTGGAACAGCAAAAATGGTTTCGAGAGCGGTCTCTTGCTCCAGAAGACCGTTTCAAATATGGCAGTGCCCTCTGCAACAGAAAATACATGTAGTCCTTCCAGAGTTGCAAGTTTCCAATGCAATATACAATAATGTTGATCATTCTCTGTCACATCGAACATGCCAAATATCTTGGTGTGAACTTCGTCTGATAACGGCATGTACTCGGACACAAACAACTTCAAGATTATCTTCTCTGGAGCAATCGCCCAAGAGGAGAACATTGAAGTCATTACGGCACTAGGTGTTACATTTGGGCTTACTGGGGCAGTGTAACGCGTAGTTGCGAAATGTGATTGTGTCATCGAAGTGGCCATATTTTCGATATCTGGTGATGGAATGACATCATGAGTAGTGGTAACGTTAGACGTGAAGATTCTCAAACCCAAGTAAGTGCACACAACTGCAGTCGTAATCTTGAGTATACTGCGGGGCATTGTGATGTATACTATATGTATTGGTTCCTGTGAGTGCGGTTTGCATAAATGTGGAAAGAAAGTGGAGATAAGGTATTCCCGAAGGACTGAGACGTGACCTTCAGTTTAAGGGCTTGAGCTGGTGTCTAGTTTTTTTCCCGGTAGAGAGGTACCTGATGAAAAATGATTTTCCTTGTTGCAAAAAATGTTGAGGCATAACTGCTTTAGGCTGGTTACTTCTCGTATATGTATGTCAAAAACGTTATTCAGTCCCTAAACAAACAGTACAAAAGGAATAGTGTAGGATTCAGCGCGTAGACCCGGGTGGTAAACGCCTTTACTCTTGCTGGAGCGTGCCTAGCTTTAGTCTTCTGTCTCTGAATCCTTCTCTTTCATAGTTCATTGATTAGAGTCTTCCACATAATGATAATAGTTATCACTCCTGGGAATGCACAGCCTACACTTCGTTATTACTGATGTAAGAACTCAATGGTTTGATACGATGTCGACAATTCATGTTGACTGTAGCTGTATTATTACTTTATATTTTGGCAAAAGAGCCTTTGAATTATAGAATAAACTGAGATGGTTTGACTTACCAATGTACGACAGTTCCTTTCATACTTTGACCTGATATTTTCTATCGAAGAACTATGTCGACTGGTGTCATTTTCAGATTGTTAAAGGTTTCATGTTACCCGAAAAAATCACGTGACAAACAGAATGTGAGTGGCATACTTCTGAGCCCCTAAAAATAATGTAATTAGCACCGTGGCGCAGTGGAAGCGCGCAGGGCTCATAACCCTGATGTCGTTGGATCGAAACCAACCGGTGCTACATTTTTTTCTAATCCCACCACACCTCTTTTTGCAGGTGGGCGGTGGGGCTTAACGTTTTAGGTTCCAGCCTTCCAACTATACATCCTTCAGTTTGTCACCCAGAACAGCTTACATACTCCTATACCACGTACGTGCGGAGTAGGAGCACTTAACCAACACCCGCCAGTGGCCAATGGCCAGCGGGTGGCTATTTCCGGCTATTTCCGGCTCGGCCTTCGTTTTCTCGGCTCTTCGCTTTCGCTTTTTTGCATCTTCCTGTCATCGTTAATGGCGTCAGTTCACTTCACAATTCACTTCACTTCACTTCTCATATTTCAACAATCAACGCATTCAGCCACCGGTCTGTCCGCTCAAAGGGTCGTGTTCCGCTGCTATTTCTGGCACATCTACTCTAGACACCGCTTAAGCGCACACTACGCATACCCACACACGCAGATTGGCTCCTCTGCTGCTTATAATCACTTGTTTCGGACTACAATTGCCCAAATATCAGCCGATTGACCTAGCAATTCACAACCCCCCTTAGTCTTCAGCTCATAATCTCTTTATAACTACAAAAAGATGACTGAATACCTCGTCAAGGACGTCACAAGTAATACATCCGGTATTACAAGACCTATGTTTGTTCAAGAAATTACCAAAATTGGTGAAGGTGCGTTTGGTACCGTTCTACAAGCAAACTTGAAAAATGCCCTTTCCGAACCAAACAGCCCGCAAGATGTATGGATTGGCCCCTTTGCAATTAAGAAGGTTCCGGCACAAACGGAATACAAGTCTAGAGAACTACAGATACTAAAGCAAACCAATCATCCCAATATTGTTGCTCTTAAGTACTATTACAACTATCCGAACAAAGATGATAATAATAGAATATATCAACATCTTGCAATGGAATGCTTGCCCTGCAATCTTCAATCCGAGATCAAGAGATACTACCTGAACAAATCAACCCTGCATGAAACGCATATCAAAATCTACACTTTTCAGATCGCAAGAGCTATGAATTACCTTCACTCCTTCAATATCTGCCATAGAGATATAAAACCTTCAAATATTCTAATCAATCCTGAAAATCTATTACTCAAGATTTGTGATTTCGGTTCTGCAAAGGTATTAGAACCAAACCAACCATCTGTGTCCTATATTTGCTCTAGATATTATAGGGCACCTGAATTGATTGTCGGTTGTTGTATTTACACGACGAAGATAGATATATGGGGACTTGGTTGCGTCATGGGTGAAATGTATATGGGTAAACCAGTCTTCCAAGGTCAAGAACCAATGTTGCAATTGAGAGAGATTACAAAGCTTTTGGGCCCACCATCAGAAGAGTTCATTTACGCTTCAAACCCACAGTATAACGGTCCGTTGTATTCTCACAAAATTTATTCATCCACCCCCGAAGTCAGATTCCAAAAGGTATTCAACAATGCCAACCCTGACGCTATAGAGTTGTTAATGAAAGTCTTGGAGTACTCTCCTTTGGAGCGTTATAGTCCTGCTCAGATAATGGCTCATAAGTTTTTTGATGAGGTGAAATCTGTGAAATTCACAGTTCAATCGAGAATAATCAATGAACCATTCAAAGTGGATAGTTTGTTATTTAATTTCAGCGATTACGAGCTTAAGACTTTTGGCAAACTGATTCACGACATTTTACCAAGACCTTGAGAGATGATGTCAATTTCTCTAGTCTATGCACAGCTCTTCGCTCAATGTTCTAATAATGCACAATTCCAAATCAACGACCCATAGTCACTATCACTTTAACACCATCACTATTACCAATATCATATCATATTGCATAATATCATGTCATATCATATCATGCACCCAACATTGCTATGACATCTACGCCTCCCCCATTTATGTTTATAACTCCTATAACTATACTACAGACTTTTTCTCTTCCAATAATCCAAGCTATTTATCTTCACCTACTCATAATTTTTCTACACTAATAACACGAAGTACAAGCTAAGAGGTCTCGGTCATTTGAGTTTCTTATACTAAATATACTAGAAAATACATTCCTCATAGCGCCAATGAGTTATCTTCCTCCATTGTGGAAACCACCCATAAAATAGTACAACTGATCATGACACAAAAGTTAGCACCGACGTTCTCCGTACCCATCTTGACAGTTGGGAAATCTGTAAATCCCTTGATGAGAAACTTTAATACAAGCACAAGGATACTTCCACTAAATCCCACCGCCAATAAACTGAATCCAATAAACAACACCACCCGAGCTTGCCATTGCAATTGAGAACCACTCGAATCGAATCCACCACCACCGACATTGACTAATTGTACTTTATCCAAAGAATTTACAACAATCATACCTAGCGTAGAACACACAAATGGAATCCAGTCAACAACTGAGACGTGTACCAATGATGCGTTTATAGTCTTACTGAAGATTGACGCATCGATCATTTGCCATAATCCAAGTGCGTACAATACCCCTGAGATGTACATTGTTGAAGACCTAAGCGTGTGATGGTCCACATGGAATGGGAGGGAAAACTTGAATAGTCGACGAGAATCAGACATTATTAATGGAAGGGTTTTGCTTGCTTGCTGTAGGGTATTGACCACGGTGTGGTGTACAATCAGTCGTTAATGAGTAGCGCGGTATGGTAGCAGTTGAGATAACCTGGCCTGCCTCCACGCCTCACTTCGCCTTTCTCGGATCTCACATTTTACATGAGGTTAACAAGTTCACCTGGTTACTGGCCATTGTCAATCAATGGTTACTTTTATTTTTAGTACTTCTACGATGATATATAGCACATGATCACGTTCTCATGTCTCCCTCGAGCTCCTTGAGCCATGTTGGGACAAATGCCCAGTTTTCTGGTTCAATGACGCCATTGAATGCCAGAGTTCCCCCAACAAGAAACGCAAATCCCCCCATCTGTAAAGCGTGGAAACTTTCCCAGCCAATGATGATAGATAGTATCCAAACCAGCAA